>PVJA010027688.1:0-28390 GCA_004027025.1 Myocastor coypus | reverse complement strand
CTGCAGTTCATTCATCCCTTTCCTCTGAGGTCCCATAATCTCCTTGACCAGGAAATTTGGGACACCTCTGAGTTATAGGATATTACAGCACAGGTTCTCTTATATCCTGGGTCTTTATTGACCTTGAAGGGCTAGGGCCAAAATATTGGCTATCCTTATAGCCCTTCTTATTCTCCAATTGTCGGTCTGTTAACTTAAACTCCCAGTGACTTTAGTTCTCGGAAGGGCGTAAGATTTGAAAGCCCTTTGAATCTCACTCTTGAGGGCCATTGAACACTGGCCTGAGGAGAGTCAGCACAAAAGACCATGCAGTCTGCCAGGCTGGGTGGGAGTCCAGGCCGGCACTTTTACCATGGTGGCAGCGGCCATGCAGCAGAGCTCCTGGCATGGAGTGGGCACAGAGCCGTCATTTTATTTTATTTCATTGTATGTATTTGGTACAGGGTCTTACCACGCAGCTCAGATGCACAGCGGTGGTCTCGTTGTCAGCCTCTCCAGGCGTGCGTCACCACACCTGGTCTCTGTGGCCAGCTCAGCACACCTGGCACAGCCTCTGGTGATGGGGATCGACTCCCAGTCCCTGCCCTTGCCTAAGCAGATGCTTAGTGTGCTTAGCTATCCCACCAGCCCTCAGAGCCATGATTTTAAAGGCAGTGTCGGATAAACTGTGAGGAGCTGGCCCTGCGACAGCGGTGTGAAGTTACTACTCTGCTCGATTATTTCATTGGTTACTGATTTAGTATCTTAAAAATGATTTTAGATTTTTTTCAAAGGAAACAGACACAACCTTCCCACTTATGAGTCTAGTAGGAGCCAGCAGGCCTGCATTCTCGGTGAGCTTGGTGGGGCTCTGGGTGTGCCCACTGCTTCCAACCCAGGGTGCTGCCCATAAGGTGGGCCATTTCCCCCCGCAGTGCTGTGCTGGGCAGGAGTCTCTGGCTCTCCTAAGAGCACCGCACAGTACCGAGAGCTCTGCCCACGCTGTAGGCTGAGGCAGGGAGGTGCAGCCAAAGCATGTGTGCCTGTGACAGGTGAATCTCTGGGGAGAGGGTCTGTGCCCTTGCAGAGGCAGGGCAGGGCTGATCTACCTGGCCTGCCCATGAGAAGCAGTGAGAAGACGCTGTTTAGAAGCTGGGACTGGCCCTCCCTGGGCACTACACCTCTGCACTTTTATCACGGACTTTTAGATTCTCTGCCACTGCAGGCATAAGCAAACTGTCTACTGGTACAGCAGCTCAAGTGGGTGGGGATGCCACCTTCTGGATGGGCAGCTGGGAGGCGGGGAGCAGGGGCAGATCTGAGCCTGCACATTGGCTGTGTGGACCACAGGGAAGGTCCCTGTGTGCCAGTCACCCCTCTGTTCCCAGATGTGACTTGTGGTCCCGGAAGGCAGGACCCTACAGAGCGGCTCATGGTGAGTTTTCCTAGTCTAAGGAGAAGCTTCTGAGCTACCCAGCAGCCCTGCAGGGAGTGGGCCAGGCTTCTTTGCAGTCAGAAGCCACACACTCCATTGTGCGCGCTGCCCGGGGTCAGTGCGTCCAGCATCACCTTGGTCACTGTATGTCCCACAGCACCAGGGAAAACAAGACAGAGCTGATTGTCGCTGGATCCACAGATCTGCTTCAGTACACTTCCAGGTGCAACGGATGTGACCTCCAGGGTGGAGGGCAGGGAGAGGCATTGATTGGGCCAGGGGACAGAAACTGGAGATTCCCTGAACAAACACAACACTGGCCAGATAGCTCAGTGGACTAAAGCACCTGCTTAAGCACAGCGTCCATCCCTGGCGCCCCAGCGTGCTGTGCTGGCCCTGCCTCCAGGGCCCAATGGGATGGCAATGGAGGCTGGGCATGGTGGTACCCGGCGATAATCCCAGTTCTTGGGAGGCTGAAAACAGAAGGATCACTATGAGTTCGATCTGTGAGGTGAGACCCTGTAGAACCTTACTAAATACAATTTTTTTTTTTTTTAAAAAAATAGCCAAGACCAACTCTTGAGGAGCCGTGGGATGGACGCGGGCTGAGTTCATCATGCAGCCTTGGTCCGGACAGTGGGTGGAGTCGGAGCTCGGGCTGTTGGCAAGTCAGGGGAAGAATGTGGGCTGAGGCTACTGCCTCAAGACCAAATTTTTACCCTGAGGACATGTACCTGATTTTCCATCCCAGGACAGTTGGAATCCCGGTGCCTGGCTCTGGGGCAGCTGCTGTGGTTATTGGGCCACATGTGAGTGGCTTCTGTTTCTGCCTGGCCCCACCTGACCCGATTTCACTCTGTTCTTTTGGCTGTTAGACCCTGCAGGCTTCCAGGACTTTGCGTCAGTATCTGTAGGATTGGTTTCTGCCTCTTTCTTTGAGAATTTCCTACAGGGGCTCACAATGGCGAAGATATTTTAGAGATGCATAACTGGGACTTGTGCTCCAGGAGTAGATAGGTCATGCTGGACCGGGAGGCCCAGGGTAGCATGGCTGTTCATAACCTCTCTGGGGACCGACCAGCCTACTGTCACCCTGCTGTGTCACAAGCTCTTGTTGTTCAGGCCATGGACAAAGCCATCTCCTCTCCGCCCAGCTACCCTCCAACTGAGGGTTGGATGACGCACCCTGGTCTTGAACTCATGGAGGCTGGGAACCAGCTCAGAAGCTTCCGGTTCCTGAGAACCCCTCCTTGGTGCCACCACCATAGCTAACTTCCGGTGTCGGCGCCTAAAGTCCCTGCTCGATGACAGCCTCGGTCCTGAAGCCAGAGGCCTGGGTTCTGTGGCCTCCCCTCTGCTGCCTCCTGTGGCTATCAAGGTCGGCACCTATCCCTCGCTCTTACTCTGGCCTGCCCTTCCGGCCTTCTTGGTAGTCTAAGCCTGGATCATAAGGCCACATTCTGGCCAGGAAGGCTGGGGACAAAGGGCCTGCCAGCCTCATTCCAGTCTCCCTATCCCACCGCTCTTCCTTCTCACCGCAGCAAAGCGCAGGCGCCTTGTGGAGGTGGAAGCTCCACTGGCCCCCCCCAAGCCTGTGTGTCAAGACAGAAATGCAGGGCTTACCTCCTACAGCATTTCCGTTCTGTTGCCCAGACTAATTCAGACATTGGTAGTAAAAAGTCAGGCAAAACGCTAACCACAGCCAGGGGCTGGCGGCCAGGTGTCAGGGAGCCAGAAACGTCTCTGTACAGCAGCTTGCTCAGCTGCTTGCTGGATAAAAATCAGGACCTCGGTGACACGTGGCACCAGCAGAAAGGGTTGAGGAACTGCGGTTGTCGAGTTTACAGAGTCATAGCTGTGTTTAGAAGATGACGCTGAAACAGAAGAAGGGGTTCCTGGAGCTCCAGTCCTCGCCGAGCTATGGGGCTCACTGCACCTAGACCTGGGATATTGGTGTGGAAGATAGGCGAAAGCACCTGCCTCTGAGGCCCCAAGGAGCCAGGGCAGAGGTCAGCCTATGCCTGAGCTGCCTGCGTGCTGGGGAACAGCCGCTTAGGGCTTGGCCGCCACACACCGGAGAGAGGAAAGAGATGCGGAGCCGTGTGTGCAGCCCGTGGGCCACAGCAAATGTGTTTCTAAGTCCCAGTGAACGGAGCCCGCTAAGCTCATGTCTGCTGGAGCCGGAAGAGACTTTCTGAATGTCGGGGTCTGGGTCCAGTGCTCTTGAGCAGGAAGCAGCCTGGGCCTGGGTTCCCTGGAGGAAGAGGCTCGGGCAAGCTCAGCATAGACTGATGTGGAGCCGGGAAGCACCGGAAAGGGAGGAAGCCAAGGCGAGGAAGAAGCGTAGAGGGCTCCTCCTC
This sequence comes from Myocastor coypus, assembly GCA_004027025.1. Taxonomy (NCBI): domain Eukaryota; kingdom Metazoa; phylum Chordata; class Mammalia; order Rodentia; family Myocastoridae; genus Myocastor; species Myocastor coypus. Next base: position 24,616 of record PVJA010027688.1, on the reverse strand, counting down.
GGGGAGCGCAGGGGAGGTCGTCCAGATCCTCTGCCCTGGAGGCCGGGACCACGCCTATGGGCCTCACAGCACCGCCCACTGCGGCGGTGCTCCTTGCCCGTGTCTGTGAGCAGCTGCCCGCCTCCCTCCTCACCTCCCTTTCACCCTGGTCCATGGCAGAGAAGGGCTGCAGCCCCCAGTGAGTTCCCCCGATCCCATACACAGTTGGCTTGAGCTGGATGGAGCGCGTGTGTGGGATTTGGGGGCATTTTCCCAGGTGGGAACAGGTGAAGATGCTGAGTCCACAGGAAGAGGGACATAAAACAAAGGGACTTTGGTGACAGCCTGTGCTCGTGGTTGCTATGGGGACCCCACTGTGAGCTTTTCGTCCAGGTGGCCCCTGAGCGGGAGACCAGTCTCTGGCACCATGCCGCTAGTGGGCTCCCCCTCCTCTGTCCTCAGTCCTCCACCCTCTGGCCCACAGGGGAAGCGGGAAGCCTAGGGGCAGCTTCACAGGAAGAGGGACTGGTGCCTTGAGATCTGAGAGGCGGAGGCAGCCTAGCTCTGAGAGGCTGACTTGAGCACAGGGAACTGTGGTCGCCCTAGGCCACCTAGGCCTCTACTGAGCCCCAGGTGTGACGCAAAGGCCATCTTCATTCCCCAAATTTGATGTGATTTCCCCTTCTTGTGCGGGGTGCGGGGGGTAGGGGGAACAGCGCTGGGTGACGCAGGGAGCTTGGCGTGACCGCGTGTCCACCCGTCCAGTATGGGCCCCAGCGCTGTGCACTCGCTTCAAATCTGTGTCAGCGCTGTTGGTAGTCGGGGTCCTCTCACTGGGCAGACGCGGCACGGCCGAGTCCAGGGTAGGTTGATGGCTGTCCGTGCAGTCACATGACACGCCTGTCCATTCTTCCTATCGTCTGTGTGTTCCCCTGAGCCCTGCGCAAGGAGTAAGGCCGTCAGTGGTGCTCCATTTCCCGAAGCCCACTGTAGCCAGGTTCTACCCAGAGCGAAGTACCCACAGTTTTCCAAGGAACACATTCCCAACGCCTCAGGGAAAAGTGAGCTCCATCCCAGTGCAGGAGCACCTTGACGATGCAGGCGCCTGCAGCCAGCCCTTTTGGAGGCATGGGGTCAGTCCCAGGGCTCAGGAGGCCTGAGGCAGGCAGGGGCGGCGAGTCTTCCTTCTGGAACAGCCCCGCGGTTGGCACTTACCCTGGCTGTTTCCTTGGCTGCCTGGCCAGCTTCCACACCTCAAAGCTCACGTCCTTGACCCTGGCAGATTCCAAATACCTCTTACTGTGTCCAAGAACTCTAAGAAAGTATAACATTCCCAGCCCACGGCCAACTGTTTAGCGCACCACGGGGCCTCCGAGGCCTGGGCTCCAGAGGAGCAGGGCTCGTTTCTCACCGACCTGAAGCATGCTTGGCCGTTGAGCTCCCATTGCATGTAAAGGCTGCTTAGCAGCTTGGGGTGATCAAAGCGGGTGGTGGACTCTTCTAGGGCTGTGATCTGCCAGTACCTCAGGGTGATTCAGGGGAAGTCCTGGTCTGGCCAAGCTGCCCACGTGCTCGGCTTGTGGGAGAACTCCTGGAGGTCACAGGCAGCACTGCCACTGTGTTTCCCAAATGTGCCTTCTGAGGTGGCCCGAGATGCATCTGCTGTCTGCAATGCCACCCTGGAAGTGCTACCCCTGCAACCACGTTGTTTATATAATTGCAGGAGCCGCGTTCGGACGTTGATGTGTCCCATGTCCCATGCAGCGGTGCACAAGCTACAAAACATGAGCAGAAAACCTGAAGCAGGGTGAAAACCAGGACGTGTAAACCTGAGCCAGGATGTGTAAACAGGAGCCACACGGGCCCCGCCTCCCCTTCTCATCGCCAGTGTCTTTTTACGATTAAATGATTCATTTTTATAAATATGTACACCATGAGAAATGAAGTTCTGAAATGAGCATACTGACAGGTGACTAAAATGCGAGAACTGTGTGTTCTGAGCACATCTCCCGCAGCCCTTGCTGGCCAGCGCCGCCTGGCCAGGGCCGAGGCAGGCTTCGGCAGGACGGGCTGTCTTCTCAGGCAGGCTGCGGTTGTGTTCTTTCATCCCGGGTCAGTAACTGCGTCTTAATTCTGTTCCTTGGCCGGGTACCTGGAGCTTGGGAATTCATTTGCAGCTACTCATGCTTAGAGAATGGTAATGATAATTAAATCTCATGCTTCAGTCTCTAAGTTTGCTAATGCTCCAGGTGTCCGAGGAGAGGGAGCAGTCCATCTGCCCCGTTTTCCGACTGGTTAGGTGCATGGTAATGATTCGAAGGTGTCTTTTGTTTTTTCCTAATTCAACAGAAAATGATGACCAGAAGCTAGACTGCAGGGTAGCATCTGGAAACGCTGACACCTAGGGTGTTCTCAGTGACAGCCCTCAGCCTGGAAGTCTTGATCTTTGGAATCTATCAGTGGAGACTCAGGTCCACAGGGAGACGGGGACACGGGCACTAGGTGTGGGTCTGTCCGTGACTGTAGAATGTGGAAGCAAGATGTCCTTCCGCGGGTGAGCGGTACATGAACCTGGAGACACGCACACAGTGGGACGTTTATTCAACATTAGAAAGAGGAAAGCTACCCAGCCACGAGCAGACCTAGAGGAAAGGGAGACGGGTTTCACCTCGTGAAAGAGGCCAGTCTGGAAAGGCGTGTGCTGGGCGATTCCAGCTGTAGGACACTCAGGAAGGAAGAGCTGTGGTGGCCGTGAGCCGGGATTAGCGAGCCTCAGAGCGCAAGGTGTTCGCAGGATCCGTGGCCAATTTGCAGAGCACTGGGCCAGAGCTCTGCATCATCTTACTTTGGTCAGAACCCACGGAACATGTGGCAATGCCTACAAGCTGTGACTTTAAGTGATAATGACATATCTATGTGGCTCATCTGCTGTGAGAAAGGGACTGCAGGGAGGGGACAGTGTTGATCGTGGGAAGACCATGTGTGCATGGGGCAGAAGGGATGGGGGGGGGGACTCCTCACCTGCTGGCCCATTTGGCTGTCAACCTAAAATTAATTTAAAAATTTAAAAATTCCCACCTAGCTTTAGATGCAGGATTCTGGGAAGGGTGAGCTACCACGATGTGGGTGGGTATTTCGCATCCTTAAGCTATGATGTGTGGCTGCTTAGTGCCCCACCAGGGCTCCCCTGTCACCTACCAGGCAGCTGCCACCAACGTCCCTGAACCACACTGGCCTACCCAACTGGCCCTATATGCCAAAAGCGGGACTGAGGGGTTCGACAGGGAAGGCAGACATGAATGACCACGGTCCATGCAGCATGACCACGAAAGCAGAGGAGTGGGTGCCACGTATAATGTGGATTGCTTACAAAATAAGAGAACGTTACTCACAGCAGCCAGCATCCTTCTGGCTCTAGCCTGGTGATTACGATGCAGCTGCTTCTGAGCAACTGTAAGTTCTGACAGATGAGCTAAATCGTGCAGCGCAGGTAACTCTGTTGCGTGCATATTTATTTTTATTTGACTAGAAGGAAACTTCATGTATGCAGGTCATGTAGCCACCTAAGTGTCTGTAATTGAAAGGCAAATTTTTTATCATTTCTTCAGCCGTCTATTATAAAAAGGTTTGCTGATCTATTCACAAGATGTGCTAGTTGTGACTATGTTAGTGGAAGTGACGGAGCCCCTGCTCCAACTGGATTCAGCAAAATGGAGAATGAATTGGCTCGTAAGGCTGGGGATCCTGAGGGTGACAGCACCTTCAAGCATGGCGGAGTCTGGGACTTAAACTGAGCCATGGCGATCAATCCTTGTCTGTTTCTCAGCTCTGCTTTTTCCCTCCCAGGTCTTGTTCTCCCTTTTGCAACAGTATGGCTGCCAGAACCCCAGCCTATATCTAGCTCCCAGTAGTCGTGGGGGACAGTTATGACATAAAACCACAGAGTGGCCCCATTGGCTATCCTCTGGACAAATGCCCACCTCAACTTGGAGAAGAAGGACCCAGCATGCACCTGGCCCTGGTGAGAGTCCAGCTCTTGCGCCAGAGGAGAAGGAAGAGTTCGTGGAAGGCAGAGACAAATGTCTGAAACCATCACCAAAGTGCAATTCTCTAGATAGCGGCAGTGACGCTGTCTCACACGGCTTTCCGTGCTTGCTTGGTCTTTTAACGACTTTCCTCTCCTGATGGCGTTTCTTAGGCTTCTGCTTCATGCTTTTGGCATTTCTTGCTTATTTTCTGCCACCATCTCTAACCAAGCCTTAGCTACCACAGAACACACAAGGGTTATGTTGGTAACTTGGCAGCAGAGGTAGGAGGCTAACGGAGCCGCGGAGAGCAGGAGACAGGGACAGCTGTGTGGGGTGAGGGACACAGATGAGTCTGGCCTCTGCCCGAGTGTCAGGCCATGGCGGTGACAGACGATGAGCCCCGGGCAGTTCTGCGACCAGGGCTTCCCCTGCGGCGTGGCTGCCCGAGAGCCCCGGCTTAGCATGCTCCAGAGTTCTGTGCCTCCCCACGGTGTAGCCTGAGTTCCCGCCCGCCTGCTTTTTCCTTCCTTCATCCTTGACTTCTCTTTCTAGTCATGCCTGGATTCCTGCTGTTCCGTTTTTCATGTATTGCCCAATCACTCTTTGGAATGAATTTCATTTGCCTGTAATTTAATCCAAATTTCATTTTTAAAAAAAACTCGTGCTTTAATACACTTGTGACCCACCCCAGGGAAGCACCGTGGACCCATCTGGATGCCCTGGGAAATGCCGTGGCTGCTCCAGTTCCGACAAGGCCCAGGTGGGGTGGGAAATGCTGGGGGCGAGGGCCAAGGCCACGCTTGGGCACCTTGGGGGGCAGGAGGAATGTCACAGCTGAGTACCCACAGCTTCTGAGGTTCCATCATGGGGGAAACTCGAGGGGACCGAGAGAGAGCATGCTTATCCGATGTCCTGAGACCTTTATTTTTAAAAGGACTCCCATGTTCCCCTCAGGGGAGTGGCATTTCCATCCTGGGACCGCCTGAAGGTAACTCGCCTTTCTCGAGGGACCCCTCTGCTGTGGGAAATCCTAACAGAACGTTTCTCTGTGTAATTATGTGATAGACAGCTCTGGGAGGTGCCGTAGCTCTGTTCTGTGAAAATACTGGGTGCTCCTTACAGAAAAGGAGGTTATGCTTTACCTCTAAGTGCCTTTCTTAACACTCCCGGACCTGAAAAGTATTTTCTGACATTCATTTCACCAAGGTATATGAATAAATTAAGCAAAAGTGGTGTCACTTTTTTATTAATAGCCCGTCAATTCAGATAACGCAACTACCGTCCACTATCTTGACCATGTTTGTAAGATGTATGTAATATATCTAACTACATATGCACATATATAAAACATGGAGATGATGTGGTCACAGAATACAGTGACATTTACATTTTAAAAATGCGTTGCAGCAGAACCCACCCTGCTGTGGCTTCCCCTCCAGCTGTCCCCACACCCCCTCCCTGAAGCAGTGCCGGGGCCTCTGTCCTGAGCGTGTGTGTCACTGCTGTGGCTGCCCTGGTATCCTACAGTCACACATTTCGTGGAGCGTTTGGCTTCAGGGATGAGCTAGAAGTTGCGCAGCATGGGGCGCTGGGCAGAAAGAGGGCGAGGGCACCGCGTGGTGTTTCCCGGAGCCTGCCTTTCTGTTGGAAATAGACTATCTTTTACCACACCTGGTGAAGTCAGTCATGACCCAGGACGTCCAGAACTGCTTCAGAGAGCGACAGGAATGGTGGGACAAGGGCACTTGGAGCAAGGGGGAGGGTTCTGAAGGGGACTCATGGCGATGTGTCTTTTACAGTGATACGTATATTAAGAGAAACTTAAACGGTCTCCATGTTTTGTGACTGTCCCTTGAATATATGCAGGTGCCCACAAAGCATCCTCGGCAGGGCTGTGTAGAAGGACACTGCCTCCTCAGAGCTGGTGCCCTCACCTCTGCGCCTCATCTGCAGCTTGCTGGACTCCCCAGAGTAGCTATGAATGAGGTGAGAGGCCATGACACCCCCGCCCTCCCACCCCCCGCTTCTCCGCTGTGCCGAGATGCGCTTCCGGGGGGGGGGGCTGTCCCCAGCGCTGGCTGCCATTCTTTACCCCACCTGGGGCCTGGTCACATGGCCCTTCTCCTTTGCTCCTTAAGCTCTGACCTCCCTTCCTATGGAGTCTGACACAGATCCATCCGTTTTCAGGAAGTGCCTACTTCCAGATGCTGCCCAAGGGTCCTGCCCGCACGGCGCTCCCAGAATGCACTAGGCACACAGAAGCAGCCAGCGTTCCTGCAGCTCGTTGGTCCAGGCTGCTTGCAGTCAGCCGGCTGTGGGCTGCTCCAGGCTGAGCTCTGCCCGCACGCCAGGACTCCCAGCCTAAGTCATGCCACGCTCATGCACGCCACACTGACGCACGCCGCGCTCACGCACGCCATGCTCACGCACACACAGGTCTGCGTCTCCGGCTCTTCCACCCAGTACTGTGCCGCCTGCCTGCTCCCTGTCTGGGAAGCAGAAGGGTCAGTCCCGGCCACACTGCTCCTGGCCGCAGCCCGCAGGCCAGCCTCCCTCCCGAGAGCAGCTCAGGTCACACCCTCCTGCCGTTCAGACTGGGCTCAGCCATGGTGTGGCACCGAGTCGAGGGTTGGAGGATGGCCTCGCCCTATCGCAGGCACAGAGAGCCACACATAGGCGGTGCGTGCCCGGGTGAAGAGCCACACTGAGCCCTCGAGTTCCGCCCCTGGAGGCTCCTCCTAGGCTGGGCAGTCAGCTCACGTGACGCTCCGCATACGTGTCCCTGTCCTGGAGTAGCGCACCGCCGGGGGTGCTCTTAGTGGTTGGGGTCTTGGGGAGTTGTTTTTAGGTTTCTGGTATCCTAGTAAAGAATTGGAGCCGGACATGGTGGCTCACGCCTGTAATCCCAGCACTCGGGAGGCTGAGGCAGGAGGATTGGTGCGAGTTCGAGACCAGCCTGGGCTACAAAAGTGAACTCAGGACCAGCCTCAACTGCATAGCGAGACCCTGTCTCAAAAAGACAAAAAAAAAAAAAAAAAAAAAAAAAAAAAAAAAAAAAAAAAAAAAAAAAAAAAAAAAAAAAAAAAAAAAAAAAAAAAAAAAAGAATTGGGCAGGGTACCCAGAGAGAGTAGCAAGGATGAGATTTATTATAAAGGACTAATAGGAGGAAGCAGAGGTCTGCTGCGCAGGGCGGGAGCGGCCAAGAGGAGGGCTGAAGTGGACAGGTGAGGACCCCGGTCTCTAAGTTCCCGGGGTTGTGGAGGGTGACCTATGACAGGTACTGCAGGAGTCCTGGCTCAGCATAACCGGACCCAGCCCACCTCCCAGACTGGGAGCCGCTAGCCACCCAAGGTCTTAGAGTCTTAGAAGGTGACCCAAGCCCACTGGAGGGGTCAGAACCACAGTGCAGGAGCAGCTGGGCGCCGGCCACGGTCCAGCGCTTCCTAGCTTATGCATGCCTAGGGGACGGGACGACCTCTATTTGACACTGACCTGCTGGTGTCTTACCACAGCGGTCCCTGCTCAGCGTGGCTCCCGGATTCCTGTCCCATGGCTTCTTCCTGTTGTCCACTCTGCCCCCACCCTGTCCCCGTCACCTGTGCTCATACCCACTGTCTGACCTCCGCTCTCCTGAATGGAGCCAGACAGGCACATTCGGTCCCGCGCCAGGAGCAGCGAGGAGCGCCACATGCCAGCACGGCTGTCATCTTTGCCTCTTATCTGATTTCCCTTAGAATTAATGAAGAGGCCAGGTTTCCATGTAGGCTCTGCTTTTAATATTATCCGTGTCTTGGAGCAAGTTCTCTCTCTCTCCCTCGTTTCTCCCTGTGTAAAACAAAGCCATTAACCTATATAGAGGCGCACGTTGCTCTCGGCTCTGCCTGTCTGCGATGATAAACCCGAGTCCACTGAACAAGATAAATTTGCGTTGCTCCCGTCCCTGCCTACCAGGGGTGCAGTCTGTCTACACACCGAGCCGCAGTCCTGGGGATTGAAAGCCTTTTCAGCGAGTATCAGTTACATGGCCGCTATGCGTGGAAGCCTTAGCAGAGATAGCAGCGGAAGGTAGGGAGGCTCGGGAGCTGGGCCCCCTGCGACAAGCTGCAAACGGGAAACCTCAGTCCAAGAGGTCAAGAGTGCAGAGCCGAGAAGTGATTTCTGCCGGATTGAAGAGAGCCCAGAGCACACTGGTGCAGAGCTAAATGGTACTGCCGCAGTTGTTGGTGGACGTCTATGTATTGTCTGTGGTCTTAGGAGGGCGCTATTCTGGCCGCTCTTGGATTGGATGCTAGGTTTTCAAACCTTGTATTTTGGCTTTGTGTCCACGTGAAATGTGGCACGCCCCTGTTGGGATGAGCTCTGGGGAAACCTAGAGAGGACTGGCTTGCCCTGCCTGACATTTATTGGAACAGCACGTCCATGTCGCTAGAGTTGGATGTCACGCTGATAATGTCTACTTAGCAGGCCATCTACATGACAACTGCCGAGAAAATCTCATGACTCAATGAAATGTACAAAGCACCGTGAAGTAAATCACTGCCTGAAACGAGGCCGCGCGGCTGATGGGCTGCTGAGCTGAGTCAGCTTACAAAAGCTTTCAAAGCCTGCTCTGAGGTGCGGGGACATGAGGGGTGCCCCGATTGTGGCCGTGACCCGCTTCTGTCTGCTCAGTGCTCTCTACCCATTAGCAGGTTGCCTGCTCCCAGAGGGCCGGCTTGCCCTTAAACCACCCAGAGCCAGGGTCAGAGCCCTCCTTTGTGTTAGAAAGTGTGGGATTTACAGGCGGGCCTCTGAGCATAGGACTGAGTCCCACACTCTGTGACACGTGACAAGAGTCACTTATTGCTAGGATCCCTGGTGAGCTATGATCAAGTCACTCAAACCCCGAATTCCCTGGGCATTTTAGAGCACTTGCCACTTTCACAGAGCACACACGGAGGGAGGTGAATTTCCTGGATCTTCTGTCAGTGTCCCGTGGCGTGGTGTCACTGGAAGCCTCTGGCCTAGCGCTGTCCGCTTGCCCTAACTTGAAATGCCGAAAATTTAACAAGTAAAGGAAAAATAGCTCCCTCTCAGAAGCTGGTTTTAGTTTCTTGGGGAAAAAAAGAAAAGAAAATCTCTGGTCCCTCCTGAAAGCCGGGGTCTTGGTGTTTGCCATCAGTGTTCCCCCTAAGCCTGCCTCGCGCTTCCGCCTCCTGCTGCCTCTGTTTGCCAGTGCGCTCAGCGCCAGCTGTGCCCTTCCTGGTGCCCATGCGTCTGAAACCTGATTTATTTCATGGAGCTAGGAAAATGCACTTTGGTTCAGCCAGTGGATGAGGCTGGGTTTACTTTTCTTTCTCCCACCCTGGTAATGGAGTTTTTATGGCACACTAAAATATCTGGGGTCACCCGCTGCTCTTCATCGTCCATTTCCTTGAGCTGAAGCCATTAAAGAAAGTTTTCTTCACCACGACTGTGCTAGGAAGAGAAAAGGCAAAGCGTCCAGGTTTCAGCTGTTACTGAGCTTGCAAGTTGCAGTGAGAGCCTCTGCCATTTACCCTCAGGGACCTCCTGCGGCCCTCCCTGCACCTCCCCCCAACTAGCCTTTCCCCTGGGGACCAGTTGCAGGAAATGTGTGCCTGGACTTTTGGAGGACCCCTGCCTCGGAGGTCCCAGGAGGCCTGGCCATTGACGTGACAGCCACAGGGACTCATGCTTCTCTGCCCGCCTTCCTGACCCTACTTCCCCTCAACGTGACCGGCCAGGCAACTTGTGCTGGGAAATGTGCCAAGCATAAATGCTTATGCTAGAAACAGTCTTCTTCCTGATATGTCCCCAAACCTGATTTCTAGACTATGGTTTTTCCCTCTTTTCTAGACGTCCCCTTTGCCCCCCAAAGCTTGCGCTGCCTCCATGAAGAATACAGCTTCTATGCTGTTTCCAGATCAGAACATGTAGATCTGGCTTATTTCTATAAAACGGGCACAGAGCGTTTTATTGGACAAGTACACCGTCATTTACTTCACCGGGCCCTAGCGAGGGCATGCGTAGCTTGCTCCCAATACCCTGCATAGGATGCTGAAAAAAAAAAAAATCCTGTGCGCACTCCTTTCATGCATATGGAAACACAGATGCCTGCTCAGGCTCGGAGGCTGGGTTCAGGGAAGAGGGAGCCTGAGCTCCCAGGAACGCCTGGGCTGTTCCGGGCAGTGGAAGGTGGCCAGATTTCAGAAGCAGAAATAAGTTCCTGGTTCTTATGTAAGAGCTCAGAACCTGGGAATGCCTTTTGGGTCTTCTATGTGTCGCCTCATCTGGAAAGCTGGGCAGAACCAGGCCCAGAGGACTGCACCTCCAATTCCAAAGCGCGCTTCCTTGCTTATAGCCTGAAGTCACACACATCAAACCCAGGGTGCTCTTCGGCCTCCGCGGCTGTCCTCACTGCCTTTGTTTCATTTCCTCCTCTCTTTCCCAGTCTGTCTGTCTGTCTCCCTCCCCCCTTTTGTTCCGCGATTGAGCACACAGCCTTTGCACTGAGCTATATCCCAAGCATTTATAAAATTTGAGGCAGGGTCTTACAAAGGCACAAGGTTTCTGGAGCGCGGCTCTGATGCGCGCCCATCCTCAGCCGCCCACAGGGTAGGCTCCCCAGCCTACACGGTCCTGCCGGCATCTCCACATCTGGCTGTTTCGCTTTCTCAGCGCCGGGTGAACCAGGGTGTGGGTTGCAATCCGGGAAGTCCAACACCACACGGCATTTTTTGTAACACAGAGCAGGACAGACAGTCACGGCCCAGCAGCAAGAACTGCAGAGCCTTTGAGCGCCTCCTCAGCTAGAGCCGGTGCAGGGTGGAGGCTTGGCTTATTCTCCTCTACGGTGTAACGATGTGACTGTCCCATGGCCCAGTCCTGAGTTTCTTCAGGACATAGCTGGCTGGCATTCATCTGTGCCATCGAGGCAGCCATGGGAACTGGCTGCTCCCTGCACGAGACCTGGGGTTCTCAAGTTAAAAATCCTCTGGTATAGTTTTCCCTCTGTGAAGGAATTCCCACTGGTAAATAATTTTAAAAAATGCCTCGTGAAGTCAGGATCTTTTGTTGGAGCTGTCACTATTCCTTTGCAACTGGCTTGTTGGCCGCTGATCAGGGTTTGTGGAGGGGACCTAACTTGGTAATCTCGGCATAGCTTCTCTCGGACGCGAACACCCAACAGACCTCACCCGCACCTTCAGAGTGATGGGATTGGTGCGATTGAGTTTGGGAGCTCTAGGCAGGAAATGGAGGAGGGGACGACGGTGTCCACCCCTGTAAAGGGCAGGCAGGCAGGAATTTCTGCATCCTAGGGTCTCTCCTAGGTGTGATGCGGCTGCTGCTGATGTCACAGGTTGACGTCAGCCTTGTGGATCTCACCAGCATCCCCAGATAGAAAGCGCAGCCGCTGAGCGGCGGTGCTATGCCGCACAGGTGAAGCAGGAAGCTTCGAGATGAGGTCCCAAGAGCCACCCTTGTGCAGCCTGGCTGAGCTTACCAAGTACCCCAGAAGCACCCCTCCTTCCCGCTGCCCGCCTCCTTGGAGCTGGGATCTGCGCCCAACTTGGGCTCTGCCAGGTCACGTGACCATGGTGAATCGAGACTCGGCGCTCTAGCTTCCTTCCTACTCGGTGGTGCCCGGGGGGCGGTTGGGTTCCATAGGGCAGGAGTGTGATGCAGATGGCTCCTGACCCCTTAGCTTGGAGCCTGCAGGGCTCTTTCAAGACTTAGGAGAAAGCAGGGCGAAAAGTAAAGCGTTTGGAGGATTTTGCAACGGAATAGTAAGCTACAGAAGGAAAAGAGACGAAGGATGGGTGCAGCGCGGGAAGACCCGCAGGGGGTGCGGTAGCGGCACCCAGGGGGGCTGCGAGGCCTGGTGTGCGCAGGAGAGGGCTGGCCCTCGCCGAGCCTGTTCTGAGCAGGTAATGGAGTGCAGAAGGAAGGGACAGAAATCGATGCGGCCTCAAAGAGATGGGCTGGAGACAGCGGAGTTGTTGGAGACAGATTCTGTGGCGGAGTGCACAAACGCTGTGCTCCATGGACCTTGGCTTTCCCGGATCTTGCGTTAGGAGGCTGGGGCTGGGTAGACGAGGCCCTGTCAGTGAGACGGAGAGAAACGCCACTGCACGGAGACTCGGTGATGCAGCCGTAAAGGTGAGCGGCCATCCACCGCCCCAGGACCGCAGGCGGGCAGGCAGTCGTGTGGAGATAGGCGTGTTCTGTTCCTGCGGGCTCCCTCTGGGTTGGTTAAGCGTTGACACCCATGTGAGTCTGGACGTGGGAGGGTTTGAGGCCTGCAAAATGCAAGCTGCATGCGTGCCCTGGTCCATCTACCTGAAGCATCTGCTCGCGCACGTGTTGCTGGCTGACTGCCACCTGTGCAGCCTGTGCCCCAGGGGCTGGTCTGCGTGTGGTCCCTCACTTCAAAGGGGACCCATCTGCTGCATGAGATGTGAACATGCCAGGTGCCTTTAGGGTGTGCAGTGTCCATTCTGTGACCCCTGGCGTGGATGTGGCCCGAGTCCTGTGCAGGTGGGCTGCAGCGTGGGAGAAGGTGTAGCCCACAAGCTCCAGTGGGCCACTGGAGATTCAGTGAGACGCCGATGCCTTGCCTTCTACCCAGGGCTTCCCTAGGCTGGGGAAAGCTGCTTGGCACCAGCTGTGGGGATCCCAGGCATGCAGAAGGGACATGACATCTGCCTGGCAGCCCTCTGGCGACTTGTGAGCCAGGGTGCCCCTGAGCCTCTGCAAGAGCCTCTGCCTCCTTCCCATACCAAGGGGCCACAATCCCAAGTCACCCATCCACATCTGCCTCTGCTAGGTGTTCCCTTTGGGGGGGTCCAGGCTGGGATGTCTCTAACTGCAAAATAAAACCATCCATGCACTTCAGAGCATATTAAAGAAGAGAGATTGAGCTGGCAACGTTCCCACTTGCTCTCGTGGTAATATGGTGACGAATGGGCCGCGTCTCTCTCTGAAGGAGGAACACAAGGATCTGGTCAGGTTCCACAGTAAGAAGGACAGCGTTCACTCTGAAAAATTGGATGCAGTGTTGGAGACATGATTATTTCACTTACCCTTTCAACAAATATTGCACATCTACTGTAAGTACTATTATAGGTAATAGGCGTCCAGCAGTAACAAGACAGGCATCCCAGCGCTGGCCTGCTCATGTGACAGTGTGGTAGGCCACGGGGCCCTGCAGCTGGTTAGACACCGCTACTGGCTGCATGTGTGAGATCAGCATGTGACTTGGTTTACTGAGCAATGTGGCCACTCCTCTAGGGCAGGTGAGTGCTGTCTCCTCGTTCCAGGGCAGGCAGAACACGCAGGTTGGGCTGGCTGGAGAATTTGGGCTCATGGCCTGACCTACAGTGATATCTTCCCTTCCTCAGCATTCTGGGGACTTCAGACCTGGGAGGGGAGTTGCCCATGCATCCACTGGCTGTCCTGAGTTTCCAGCTGAAAACAGTATACGCGGGGACTTAGCTTCCAGCACCATGTGAGCCACGCCTTGTAAGGCATCTCTTCTGGGATACAGATTGTGGAATTCCAGATTGTCCAGAGAACAGAGCAAACTGGATGGGTGGATGGATGGATGGGTGGATGGATGCATGGGTGGATGGGTGGATGGGTGGATGGATGCATGGGTGGATGGATGGATGGGTGGATGGATGCATGGGTGGATGGATGGATGGATGGATGGATGGATGGATGGGTGGATGGATGCATGGGTGGATGGATGGATGGGTGGATGGATGCATGGATGGATGCATGGGTGGATGGATGCATGGATGGGTGCATGGGTGGATGGGTGGATGGATGGATGGATGCATGGGTGGATGGATGCATGGATGGATGCATGGGTGGATGGATGGATGCATGGATGGATGCATGGGTGGATGGATGGATGCATGGATGCATGGATGGATGGATGGATAAATGGATAAGTTAGTGGGAGGGTGGATGGATGGGTGGATGAATGGATATTCGGGTAGATAGATGCCTGGGTGTATGGGTGGATGAGTAGATGGATAGAAGGATGGATAGATGGACGTTTGGGTAAATAGACATATATAGGAAGAAGTCGTGTAGAAATTGGCTCAGGAGCTTATGGAGGCCAGGAAGTTTCTCTCTAAGCCATCAGCAAGCCCAAGACACAGGCAAGCGGCCGGGCATAATTCCATCTGATTCCACGGGCTGAGAGCAGCTCCAGGCCACGGCCGCAGGCATGAATGTCGAGGAGCTGCTGGCCTAAGTGTTCTTGTCCAGAGCAGGTGCTATGGGTGTTGAGAACCAGAGAAGGGTATGCACCCCAGCTGGTGGAGAAAACGCCCTGCGCCTGCCTTTTTCTTCTCCCGGAGATGTGCTGAAGGAAACACTAGTCCGCTGCCCTCTCTCCCCTGGCTCCTGTTGGCTCACCACAGGTGCAGGCTGCAATGGGCCCCAAATGTGAGGACTGGCTTAGAAAGTATTGAGCGTGTGTCTCTTCGTGTGTGCAGTCAAGCTGATCTCTAGTAAAGCTATAGATTGCATTTGAGGCGAGTCTCAGGCAAGAAAAACTGAATCTGTCTTCATCTTTCATTGGAAAATGAGCCCTAAGGACACCAGGCCCCTATTTCCCAGTGGTGACAGCTGGCCTGAGCTCCCCAGTTTGTAGGCATTTCAGTAGTGTGAGGTGCAGACGGCATCACAGCCTCGTGCCCCCTGGCTCCCCGTGCTTCCAGTTTATTTTCATTGCACTGGGGCAATGGGAATCATCCGCTCTCTGTTTGGGGATTGGTGGCATCACACACCTGTGTACTGTGCACCTGCACACTGCACACCTGTGCGCATGCACCCAGCCACACACACACACACACACACCTGTGCACCGTGCTCCCACACACGGCTCTGAGCGGTTCCAGCCCGGGGCAGCAGGCAGTTGTACAGCATGGGTGCATGAGTCCTGCGGACAGGTCGCCAGTATGGATCAAGTTTCCACCTTGGGGTCCTTCTGGTGTCCCCTCCCTTGCTTCCCACACACTCCTGGCAGGTGTGACAAGGACATTCGCTGCATCCTGGGCTGTCGGACCTGTGTTCCTCAGGCTCTGAGGACAACAGCTGCGAGTGCCTGCCGGGCTGTGCGTCCCTGGTGCCCGCTCTCGCTGGCTTCCGCCTCTGCTCTTGCCCACCTTCTGACCTGGCCATTCCCTTCCTTCTGTAGTTCCTTGAGCAGCCTCCCATTGTACCCTGCTCGTGCTGGCACTCTGTGCTATTGCGGACCGCCCCGCTGGGTTTCTCTGCCTCTGAGGTCCGTGCCCGGGTGACCTTGCATACCCTTCCTCCTATGGAGAGGGTGCTGATCACCACCAGCCACTCGGGTCCTGGCTGCTGTCACCCACGGGACAGACACAGACCCTGTGAGCTGCTTATTCTCTGGCACCCTCACTGCTCTCGTTAACGTCCTCTCGTCCCGCCCCAAGAAGGACAGAAACCCAAATCCCAGGGCACACAGCATTGTTGATTTTAGGTAGATTTTTCTAACAAATACTGGAATTTAAGGAAAAAGTCATCTTTTATGTAATTATTTGGCACAGAGTGTTGCTGCACAGCTTGGGCTCCTTGTGATCCTCTTGCCTCAGCCTCCCCAGCACTGGGATTCCAGGCGTGCACGGCCACATCTGGTTTTGGTGGCCAGCTCAGCGCACCCAGGTTTCCAGGCCCAGCAGGGCATGTGGTACTGCGGATCAAACTTGCGCTCTTGTGCTTGCCGAACTGCCGAGTTGTCTCCCTAGCCCAGTATTGGGGTTTTGCCATTTTCAAATGGTTGGATTCAGAATATAGGGAATCCAAATGAGACTACTTTGCCCACTATTTTATCATAAAAAAAAATTTCAGATGTGCTGGGTGTGTAGGTCAGTGGTAGGTGGCCTGCCTGACAAGCCCAAGATCCAGTTCAATCCATGGCATCACAAATACAAAGCCATTGGCATTCCTTTAGGCAGTTAGAATCTACGTGAGGCATGAAGGCGCCATCAGCTAGGACTGTGGTTACTGTGTGGTTATTGTGACGGTTATAGCCGTGACTCCCCAGCCTCCTGGCCCTGCACTGTCTCTATTGCTCTCTGATGTGCTTCAGAGCCACCTGCAAGCTCACAGCTCCAGAGGACAGATTGTCCTGTCCCCCACCCACTGAGTCGCCATACGCTTCTCCTGGTCAACACCTATCCCTGCCCAACCCCAGGAAGACATTGTTCTATGTCTGTTTCATCGCAGGTTGGATTTGGTAGAATGTCACACAAATGCAGTCCTACACATGTGCACATATGTGGCGCTTTCTTACATGGAAAAAGTCTTTCACGTCCTGGAGATGGAACACAGGACCTGCTCACCAAGCTACGTCTCCAGCCCCTCTTGTTTTCTGTCTTGGGCTAGATCTCACTGAGCTGCCAAACTTCTTAGGCTGGGCTCCAATTTACCGTCCTTCCGCCTCAACCTCCAGAGTGCCAGGATTACGGCTGTGTACCCCCGCTTCCGGTGGAGACACTGCACCCAGGCTCATCCACTGTCACGCGTGTCCGGCAGGCTGCACCTCCTTTGGCAGAGTCAGTTCTCGTTACGCGATGTTGTATGCTATGAATCAGTGTTGAAGGAAATGATGAGAAGACCAGAAGAAGGTAGCTTCAGAGGTCTCGCTGAGATGAGTCTCTCTGAAAGAGAGCTCAGAGCCTCAGAAGCACCTCACGTTTATTGAGGGCTAAGGGCAACCTAAGGAACGTGCATAAGTACCTTAGTGAACACTGACTATAAACGCTGTGACTTCCACCACTTGCCTATCACTAGGTTCACACAAGTGCTAGCTGATAACACCCCACACAAGGGACCAAGGAACAGGGCACCAGCAGGAGAAGCTGCCATCTGCAGCCTTGAATCCCAGCTTTCCAGGATTTGCAAGTGAGAGACAGCAGCTTTTCCTGGGCCCCGTCTATTGCTCCCTGCTTCTTGGGACATTAGGCTGTTGTCTCATCTCTAGAATTTTGTAATGTGAGACCACCACCACCACGCCTTTAGCACTTTCCTCCTACAGACAACCAGGCTGGCTCCTGCTTGGGGCTGCTTTAAATAAAAGCTGCAGGGCCAGTCAGATGGCTCAGTGGACTAAAGCACCTGCTTAGTCAGTACAGGGTCGGGGGTTTGATCCCCTGGTGTGTCATGCCTGCCCCACCTGCAGGGCATGCTCAGATGTTGACTGAGACTGAACGAGGTGGCACACGCCTGTAATCCCAGCGCTTGGGGGGCAGCAAACAGGAGGATCACTATGAGTTGGATCTATGTAGTGAGACCCTGTAGACCCTGTATTAATATATGATAAAGAAAGGAAGGAAGGAAGGAAGGAGGAAGGAAGGAAAGAAGGAGGAAGGAAGGAGGAAGGAAGGAAGGAAGGAAGGAGGAAGGAAGGAAGGAAGGAAGGAAGGAGGGAAGGAAAGGAAGAAAGAAGGAGGAAGGAAGGAGGAAGGAAGGAAGGAAGGAAGGAAGGAAGGAAGGAAGGAAGGCAGGAAGTCTCGCTGCCTGTCTGAACAAAAGCTGTTGACATGGAGACGCACCGTCTGAAGAGCCCAGAGCCACCCTTCTGCTTTCCAAAGCCGAGTGGAGGATCTGGACTTTAGCCAGCGAGCCAGACAGCTTCTGGCTGCACATAGCTCCACCTCCTGCCTGGCGTGATCCTGGTGGACACCCCAAGTGGCCACAGCCTCTGTGTGGCTCAGCTGAGCAGAAGTTGGGGACTGAAATACTGAGATCCCCTCCTCTGGCCTGCAGAGGAGCCGGCAGCCAGGAGCGGGGAGCCGCCATCAGCCTCCCCAGGAGGGCGAGTGTGGATTTCCTGGTCAGATGCGCTGCTCTTCCTCGTGGCTCTGCCACACCGCAGAGGCCGCTGGTCTCAGTGACTCGTCCCAGCGCTGTCAGGACCAGGGCCCCTTATGACTCTGAGCTGGCTGGGAGGCACAGTGCCCACAGCCACCACCCAGATAATGTCACCCATAACCTGTCCACCCTGAGCCCAGCAGACTCTTACAGAGACCTGTAGCGCATTGCAAGCATTCTGAGAGATGGCGTTTACAGCTGCACCTGGAAACCCTCCACTGCAGCCTTCCATATCTCTCTGTCACAACCCTGTTCTCAGCAGAGTGTGTAAGCAGTGCCCTGGGAATATTTATTTTTCAAAATCAATGTAATTTCATGTTACATTATTTTCTATCAGATTAGAAGAAAATGTACAGTACTGGTGCTGAGATCACCTTCTCCAGAGTCTGTGTAAAAATAACTAAGAAGTAATTACAGCTGGCCTTGTGCTCCTGTGGGCTTTCCGTGGACGGATTCAATCTTCTGTGGATTGGAAATAAAGGAAGAGCTGTGTCCCTGCAGGACCCGTCTGGGCTCTGCCCCCTCATTATGCCCCAGACAAGGAGGGTGAACAGCTGTTTCTGTAGCACCCATATCCTACTGGGTATTAGGGGGCCTGTAGGGATGGTAAGGTACAGGAGGGGTACACAGCGCCACCTCACTCTGTACAGGGACTTGAGCACCGGCAGAGTGGGATCCGAGGGACAGGGTCCTCCGAGGACCCATCTCAGAGGACACAGGGCACAGTTTATGCGAACACAGAGGCCCACGACTGGCATGCAAGAAGTCAAGAAATCAAACAATAGCAAAGGCTGGTGAAGCTGCAGGTGAGAGGAGCTTTCTCCACTGTTGCTGGGAGTGCGAAGTAAGGAGGCCACTGTGGAAATTCTTCAAGAGACTGCAACTGGGCGTTCCACAGGGCCTAGCAATTCCCCTTCTGGCTTTCCAGAAATAGCTAAGGGTATGCTATTACAGTGATCCTACGGCAGCACATCTCACCCGCGCTGAATCATGGGAGCGGTCTATGCGTCCACCCACAGAGAAATGGAGGCAGAGACTGCGGTCAGTGTTCACGCCCGGTGGAGTTCTACTCAGCCAGAAAGAAAGACACACCCGACTCATTTTCGTGAGAGTGGGTGCAGTGTGAGATGGTGAGTGACGTACAGCAGACGCCTGTGTTTGCGAGGAGAAAGCGCTCTGAGGCCTGCCGCTGGAGCCTTGCTGGGGGCGGAGCTGAGAGCGTCGCGTCTCCGTGGAGCCAGCGGTGTCTCCCCACCTTTGCTCTTGGGTCCCATTGGGTCGACTCGGTTGCTGCAGTCAGAGTCCCTGCTGCCCTCAGGCCCGAGTCTGAGGCTCTGAGGTCTTGTGTCTCATCCACCTCGGGGCATCTGGAGATCAAGTCTCGTGGCGCCTCACAGGATGGCAGGTTCTGAAAGACACAGCAGGCAGGGAGCGCAAAGCGGGTTCACAAGCACCCGGCTGCTGAGGAGTAGGCGGGGCCCTTTGTCATCTGGGAGTTCGTAGGGATAGAGGCTCAGGGGAGCCGAGGCAGGCGAGTGTGGAGGCCGGCTGGGTTTGTCACCGGCAGTTGCCTCTCTCAGACCTGGATGTGGGAGTGGCTTCTGGGTCCGTAATCTGCATTATGGAATCGAGGGCAGGCTGTCTGGCGGCGGGAGCCCCCTACCGGAAGAGGCTTCTCTGAGGGCGCCAGCAGGGGCTCCTCCTCACGAACACCACCGCTGACTGCACTGGGGGAGCAACTCCTTCTGGTCTTTGCTGGGCTCCTTTGTCCCCTTCTCGTCTGGTGTCCAGAATGGCCATGGTGTAGTCATCCCTGCACCCATGGCTAAGTGTCCACTCAGCGGGGCTAACTGCCACCCTTGGAGGGGTGACCGGGCTGTACCCCAGCCCCTTCCAGGTGGCCCAGATGAGTGGAGGTGTTCTGAGGCTCCATGGCATCTCAGCCACCAGGGCAGTGGCCGGGTCACTGAAGGGCCTGGGGCAGCGTGAGAGCTCAGGTTTTGGTTCTGTGAACCAACGCAACAGGCCACCTAAAACATGTCGGACTGTCTTCCAGTATATGTGGCACATCAGAGATGCAAATAAGATTACAGAGAAGAGTGAGATGCGGTAGAATAATGAACCAGACGTGAGAATCGAACAGCTTGATAACATTTCAGAGACCTCAGGAAATGTATTTGCCAACAGACGTCTTGGAAAACCACCCGACTTGCTATAGATTTGCAAGTCATTGCCTGGGAAAGACAGCAGATGGATTTGAGGTCGTTTTTAGTGCTATAAATACTTTCACACACGACAGCGTCAGGGAATGTTGAGGTTTAAGGAGTAATTGGAGAATGGCGTCCTCGGGCACCGGACCCCGAGTCTCCTGGGTGGATCTGGCTCACATGAAACTAACTCTTCTCACATCCAGGGGGAGTGAAGCCTGGAAGTGAAGTTAGTCCAGGTCAGAGCTGCTTCAGGTGACCAGATGGCTTCAGATCGCTAACTTGGGTCTCTAGCTACTTTCAAGTTACTGGGATCCCCTGACTCCTGCCCCACCAAAAGCCCACATCTTAAGAAGAAAGCCATTACTGTTTATAGGGCTTGTCCCCATTCATATTTACTATTTATTAGAAATAGAAGCTGAGTTTTCAGGTGTGCATTTATGTATTTGAAAAGTTGTCAGAGCCACTACGTGGTAACATAAATGACATAACTTTGTGAAAAGCCACAGCACCCTCCAAGGGGTGTTACTAAGGAGGAAAGCACCGCCCCCACGTGAGGGGCTTCATGCACTGGCTTAGCTGAAGCCGGCTGACCGCTTGGACTTGTCTCTGCGCTCCGTAGGTGGCCAGAGCGCTCTTTTTATTGACTCACAGGAAAGCCGCTTAGGAAAAGAGAGGGCCCTTTCCCTTTCAATAGTGTTCTGGCCATTGATTTGTTTTCCTTTCTTTTTTTTTTTTATGTACTTAGTACAGGGTCTGCAGGGTCTCATTACACAGAGCAGACTCTCTTATGGTTTGTGTCTAGGTGTCCCCCCCCCCCCAAAGCCTCATGCAGCTATGGGGCAGCTTCTGGAAATTGTAATTGATTATTGTGAAACTGGGTGATGCCTCTCCCCTAGGGCCGGTGATTTGCATTTCAGTGTAAAGGAAGAGAAGTTAGGTGCTTGAGCCCCTGCTAGCTCTCTCCCTGTACACTTGCTCTTGCCAGCCGCCATGAAAGATTGTTTTCTGCCACGTGCTTCTCTGCCTTGGAGCCTGCTAAGTATGGACTGAAACCTCCACTAACTGTGACCTAAATAAACCTCTCCTTCCCTTATTTTGAGTGTTAGGTATTTGTCCCAGCAACGAGAGATGAGTACTAAGACTCATTACTGATCCCCCTGTTTTCTGCCTCCCAAGTGCTGGGATTATAAGCATGGGCCACCAAGCCCAGTCCCAATTGCCATCTCAGCACGCCCCAGGGGTGGGGCCATCATGGCAGGCCTGAGAATCGAACTCCCAACCCCTGTGCCTGCTTACAGGCACTTTAATTTCTTTGCTATTTGGCTGGCCCTAGAAACAGAAAAACTAAAGTGTCGACTGCTCTCTGTAGAGCAGCAGAAACCAGCAGCGCAGTTGCCCACGCCGCCCTGCACACGCGCACACATGTGCCTCTCTCCCCTGCCCTCCTCCCAGCTCTCCTCCCTCTGAAGGAACGCTTTCCTGCTCACGGTATCTACCGTGCCTTTCACATTTTATTTCCTCCTTCGGGTCCTCACACTCGCAAGGCAGTCCGATGCTTGCACCTGCGGCCCGACTGATTCCACTTCTGAGTGAGGCCTGCAGGTGCCACTTGCATTTTGAGTGGCTCTCCGACCCACGCAGAGCGGTGGCACATTGTAAATTGGTCTCTTGGGACACCGATTGATCCTCTACGACAAGATGACGCGCGCTCACCTTTCACTGTAAATATCAGCGCCGGTGTGTTTGCAGAGCCTGTCAGTGCCGGGAGGCATTCTGCACCCCGGGACAGGGCCTGCTCGCCCCAATTCCAGCTCTTGCTTGGAGGCCGTGTGATTGTTGGGAGCAGTCATGGCTGCTTGCTTCCTTGAAATACCGGCTCAGCCTCCTTTGGGGTTTTGGGGAAAGCTCTCCAATGCTCACAGAAGGGACTGCAGTGTGCTGGTCACTCTTGTCATGGGGAAGCATACTCCATGGACAGCTTGTTAGCCCAGTGACGGCTGCCAGCACCCGGAGCCAGTGTGCTGCATGAGGACTCAGTTTGTGGCCACAAGAAAGGGCGGATGTTTAATAGGAACAGTGGTTTTGTGAGCTTAATGTGGGGCGTCTTAGGGTGCAGCAGGTGTGCCCTCCACTGCGAGTGGGCGGTGGCGAGGGGCACTGCCATCAGCACACTGAGCCGGGCCTGCAGGGCTGTCCTCTGACATCCGTGCTGTTAGCGCAGAAAAAGGCAGGCACTGCGAGTGGTGCCTCGGCTTCACCCCACAAAAGCCACCTTGGTTTTGCTGTGGGCTGCGGAAGCCCTGACAGGATGTTAAGAGCCCCCGGGGTTCACAGTTGTCCTTGGAGAAGCCCCACAGGAGCCATCGGGCCCTGCAGTGCGGGATCATCACCTCACAGCGCACAGGACCCTGGAGTGCACAGGGGTGAGTGTGAGCTTCCGCCAAAGAAAGGACAGAGCCAAGCAAGTGACAGCGGCGGGGTTGGGTTGGTGGCTGGGGAGGGCCTGCGCCCCAAGTCCCTGAAGCAGAGAAGCGGAGACCTGGCCCAGATGACACGGCCATCTCTCGCCAGAGAAGTCAGCTTGTCAGGCCATGCTCCTTCCAGCTCGTTATTAGTGTCAGGCCCCATGGTGGCACGGGGACATGTCCGTGTGTGCCACCTGATGCATCGCCACAGTGCCCACTCTGCTTTTCCTAAATGCCACAAGGCAGGGAGACTTAGATGGGAGGTCAGAGCGGCTGTAATTAGCATCCTGACCCCAGGCACGTCATCGGCCGCACCTTCCACTCATGACTTCTTGTCTATGAAGTGTGGCAGGCTACTGGGTAATCAGGAAGATGACTTCCAGCCTGGTCCCATGGGAGACATAGAAGAAAGTCCCAGGCCATGAATGCAAGACCTGAAATGCTTCCGCTGTGGAAGTGAATGAGCTGGTGCTGGACTGCAGAGGTAGCTCAGCAGTCTAAGTGCCTGCCCAGGCAGGCGCAAGGATCTGGGTTCAATGCCGGTACCATATGCTGTGCTGGCCCTGTTCTGGATGTGCAAGCTGACCACTGAGACTGGGCATGGTGAAGGATGCCTGTAATCCCAGCTCTCGGGAGGCTGAGACAGGAGGATTGCTGCAAGTCTGAGCTGCACAGTGGGACCCTGTACCAAATCCATACAATTAAAAAAGAAAACAACTAGCTGGCGCTCACTTTTAGAAATAGAAAGTCCTTCCTGCCAGCCCGGTTTGGGTTGCTCCCTGGCTTGCTTCCTTTGCCGTCCGTACTGGCCGAGGTCAGGGCCACCCTGAGCCCTGCATCAGCACCCACCACCATCCCGATGGGGTCCGCGATGGCCCAGCCATGGGACCTGCACATTGTGTGCTGGTGTGCGACCCAACTGCTGCCCTGGGGTGACCTCCCTGTGCCCCAGTCCAAATCAGGGTGTCCTCCGTAGTCCTGAGTCCACCCCTGGAGGACATCACTTAGGTGATGGTGCTGCTCAGTGCAGGAGCAAGGACCCTCCGGGCCCTTGGGGCTTCCCAGAATAAAACGTCAACGGGAAACGTAGGCTTCGTGTGACACTTGCTGCTTGCAGAGTGGCGGTGCCCAGCAATGGTGGCCAACTGCGTGCTCTGCAGTGTGCTGCCCTTGCCCCACGCCCACCCCCAGAAGCGAGAGGTAGGAGACGCTGCCACCTGCATTTCGGCTGCAGGACATGTGCCCACGCCAAACCAGGACCTCGGGGTTAACAGTGCCAGAGCTGCCCTACAGACCCAAAAGGCAGAGCTGCCGCCACAGCAGCCCCTCTGTCCCATGTCGCCCTTGAGCAAGGTCACAGAGCTTCTTTAGGCCTGGACAAGAGAGGGCTGCACAGCCTGCGTCCACAGGTTAGGTTGGCGAGTTGGACTCGCATTTCTTTTGCTATTGCCTATTTTAGCTTCCCAGATTTGTATCTGGCACACTTGAACTTGCCCTGCATGGCGTGCCGAGGACTTGTGGTGAGAGGTCACTGGATGCCTGTCCAGGGCCTGCTGCGCCCCACTCCAGAGTCCCGAGACGCTGGCATACAAGGGCAGGTGGGGCCCTCCTGCAGTCCTGAAGGAGTCTGGCCAAGGGTGTGACGGGGGATGGTGGCTGAGTGCCAGTGAAAACCCTCGTATGCCGCCTGTGGAGGGTCGCGGGAGTCCAGGTCATGGCTATCTGAGTGGACCAAACAGTGAACCAGGAAGGACTTCCCAAGAGGGCAGCTGTGCCTCTGGGGAATCAGGCATTCATCTGGCTCCGGGGGCAGGAGGAGCATGGTGCTGGGGCGGTGGGAGCCGGGCCCTCTGACATGCCCGCATTAGCAGGGTGGGTGGCGGGCATGTGAGGAAGGGCCCCTGTCCGGCGCCGCAACACGAAGGCTTGAACGCCGGACTTAAGCTTGTAAACGTTTATTCGGTACAGCAGCCAGGATCTAACAAGATCCTCCACCCTTTACATCTCTGCCTCTTCTCCTCC
>PVJA010027687.1:15346-28428 GCA_004027025.1 Myocastor coypus | reverse complement strand
AAAAAAAAAAAAAAAAAAAAAAAGGCGGGGATAGCTCAATAGAGTAAGTGCCTGCCTAACAAGCACAAAGTCCTGAGTTCAATCCCCAGTACCAAAAAAGAAAGAAGGAAGAAGGAAGGAAGGAAGGAAGGAAGAGAGAGAGAGAGAGAAAGAGAGAGAGAGAGAGAGAGAGAGAGAGAGAGAGAGAGAGAGAGAGAAAGAAAGAAAGAAAGAAAGAAAGAAAGAAAGAAAGAAAGAAAGAAAGAAAGAAAATGTCTAACTAAGGGCTGGCAAAATAGCTTAGTGAACTAAGTGCTTGCTTAGGTAAGCACAGGGGCCAGGGTTTGATCCCTGGCACCACATGCCACTCTGGCCCTGCCCCCAAGCATGCTAAGCCAGCGACGGAGTCTGGGCGTAGTGGTGCCTGTAATCCCCGTACTAGGGAGGCAGAAATCAGGAAGATCACTGAGTCTGAGCTTCATAGTAAGACCCTTCACAAAAAAAAAAAAAAAAAAAAAAAAAAAAAAAAAAAAAAAAAAAAAAAAAAAAAAAAAAAAAAAAAAAAAAAAAAAAAAAAAAAAAAAAAAAAAAAAAAAAAAAAAAAAAAAAAAAAAAAAAAAAAAAAAAAAAAAAAAAAAAAAAAAAAAAAAAAAAAAAAAAACCTTAAAAGAAAAATGTCTACGTAAATATACAGAATGCAAAAAACTTTGGATTCTCAAGTATTTCAGGGAACACATGCCAAGTCACTTTATGTAAGTAGGTTAATGAATGACCACAGATGCCTACTGTTGCCACTGATTCCAAAATGTCTTGGCCTGTGGGTCTGGGAACAATGGGGGTGGAAGAGGTCAGTCCATCCCAATACCAGCCTCTCACAAGTTGCCCTCCACTTCTGCTGTCACCCCTTCCCATTCGTGTGCCTTTTCTCCCCACAGCCAGCCTTTGTGTCTTTGTCCCTAGTAACCATCACGCAGCTGCTTGACCAACCCAAGGACTCTGCACTGAGCTGCATCTTCAGTCCTTTCTCTAATTAATTACTTACTAGTAGCTCTTGCTAAGTCATTGTGTTTAGTGTGGCCCAACTATGTGAAATACCAGGTCCTTGGGAGGCTGAGTCAGGAGGATTGCAAATTGAAGACTAGTCTGGGCAACTTAGTGAGACCCAGCCTGTCTCAGAGTAAAATAAAAAGGACTGCAGATGCCTCTATGGGTACAACACTGGTGTAAGCCCTGTGGGATCTTGGGTTCAATCCCCAGGATTGTTAAAAAAAGAAAAAGAAAAAGTAGTCGGGCATGGTGGCTCATGCCTGTAATCCCAGCACTCGGGAGGCTGAGGCAGGAGGATTGGTGCGAGTTTGAGACCAGCCTGGGCTACAAAAGTGAGCTCAAGGCCAGCCTCAACTGCATAGCGAGACCCTGTCTCAAAAAGACAAAAAAAAAAAAAAAATTAAAAAGAAAGAAAAAGTAAATTCTTAGTCAATAGTAGGCCATTGAGGCAGGGGACAGAGCCTGCTGAGCTGGCCAGGGTTCATGTTGGAGGTCAGAAGGCCCAGACTTGCTGTCAGTCTGAGACACGGGAGACATAGCCTGGAAAGTTGCCACCAGGCTCTGTGCCACACAGTGGGCCCTCGCATCCTAGAGAGGGAACTTGTTTTCCTACTTTTGGTTGGCCCCACTGTCTGTGGAACAAGTTTCTTTTCCTCCTTTTAATACAATATAAAATCTCACTACTATTTGTCCTTTGTGTGTGTGTGTGTGTGTGTGTGTGTGTGTGTGTGTGTGTGTAGACAGGGTTGAATTATATAACATAGACTGGACTTGAACTGTTTTTGTTTTGTTTTGTTTTGTTTGTATTTTAGTACAGGATCTCACTACACAGATTGTATTCCTAGTGATCCTCCTGTTTCAGCCTCACAAGCACTGGGATTACAGGTGCGTGCCACCACTCCCAGTGTCAGTCATGTTTCAGCATGCCCCCCAGGGCCAGGGCCGGCAAGGGGAGACACACTGAGTATCAAACCCTGGCCACTGCACTTGCCTCAGTAGTGGACTTCAACTCTTGAGAGGTGATCTTACTGCCTCAGCCTCCCAAGGGCTGGATTTAAACCTTATGCCACCATACCCACCAGGGTCACCATTGTTATACTATCATATTCCTAATATCTTTCTGATTCTACATCAATTTTCCTTCTCGACTAAGCACTCTTTTCTAATAGGAAGAACACCTACTATTAACTCTAGTTAACCTCATTAACCATGTGCATAGTTAGTGGAAATTTGGATGTGGAGCACATTACAAGATCCTGGGAAATAGCTGCCATTACTTTTCTAGCTATATTTTTATTAAACTTATTTTAAATGAATTTTTTTATAAAGAGCTAAAAAAATTAGGTTCCCAAAATTCAGAGACTCAATCCAAAAATGGGCATCTGAAATGAATACACACTTCTCAGAGGAAGAAATACAAATGGAAAAAAAAAACATGAAAGAATGTTCACAGCACTGGTCATTTGAGAAATGCAAATTAAAACAACATTGAGGTATCATCTCACTCTAGAAAGAATGATTATCATAAAGAAATCAACAATCAGCTAGGGACTGGGGAGGTAGCTCCATGGCATAAGTCCCTGCCCAGCAAGCGCAAGGTCCTGAGTTCAATCCCCTGCCCTGCAAAAATAAAAAAAGAAATCAACTAATAAATAAGTTGATAAATCAAACCCACATGTGTAAACATAATACTGTCTCCCTAGCATAAGAACCTGAAAGAATAAAATCTGAAAAGTATAATAGATAAAGTAAAACAGAAAGAGCTAGGCATGGTGGTGCACGCCTGTAATCCCAGCACTTGAGAGGCTGAGGCAGGAGGATCAGTGTGATTTTGAGACCAGCCTAGGCTACAAAAGTGAGCTCAAGGCCAGCCTGAATTGCATAGCAAGACCCTATCTCAAAAAGACAAAATATGGGGCCCGGCGGGATGGCTCAGTGGTCTAAAGCGCCTGCTTGGGGAAGCTTGGGTGGCTTCAGGGACCGCGGTTCGATCCTCGGCACCACATGCTAGGCCAGCCCTGCCCTCGGGGTGGGCTGAACTGGCCATAAAAATGAGTGAATAAGCAAACAAAGGTTCTGAAATAAGATAAATAAATAAATAAATAAAATTTAAAAAAAAAAGACAAAATAATAATAATAATAGATATAGTAAAACAGAAAGAAACTGAGCATAAGGAATAAACAATGAAGATGAGAGAAAGGAGAAAAGATAGAAAAAAAGGGGGCGGTAAAGGGCCTGTGAGGTAGATCAGCTGTCTAAAGTGCCTGTTAGGCATGCTTAGGCAACCGCAAGGACTGTGGTTTGATCCCCAGCACCACATGCTGTGCCAGCCCCACCCCCAGGGCAGACTGAGCCAGCCATAACATAAGTAAAGTTAAAAGAAAAAGAAAAGGAGTAAAAATCATGCAAGTATATATACAGGATAGCTAAGGTGATTGTAAAACTAATTTTCACCACTTTTTTGAAAGTAGCAGTTAATGTTTAAAATTTTTACTTTGACTAACTCTATATGGTGGTATCTGTAACCTGAACAAGTACATCAAAGACAGCAATGTGCAATACAAAACCATGGTTGAATACCTCTTGCCTTGTTCTTCTAAGTGTGTACCATTTGCAATGTCTTGTCAATTATTATTATATTCTCTTTAAAATAGAGTCTTAGTCTCTACCATAGCCACTGTTGTTGTTATGGTGGTCGTAGGCTTGCTGAACTTCACCACTCAAAGAGCCAGCTTGGTCTCCTCCCTCACCACCACGAAGTGGATATTCAAGGACCACTCACTTCAACACAGAAGCATAGAATCTGTGAAGATCTGAGTGAAATATCCCAATCAAGTTCCAGTGATTGTGGAAAAGGTGTCAGGCTCTCAGATTGGTGACATGACAAACGGAAGTACTTGGCTCCATGCCACATCACTGTGGCTCAGTTTATGTGGATCATCAGGAAGAGGATCCATCTTTCTTCTGAAAAGACAATCTTCCTGTTTGTGGATAAGATGGTCCCACAGCCCAGCCTAACTATGCGGCAGCTTTATGAGAAGGAAAAGGATGAAGATAGATTCTTACATGTGGCCTACGGCAGAGAGAATACTTTTGGCTTCTGAGGGCCAGTGCTGGGCTGCTAAGTGCACTGTTTCTGCTTGTGTGTCTTGTAAATAGCTGGCAGTTTTCAGTTGTTCACCAGCCCCTCCACATATACATATGCGTGCATTTATAACTGGATTTCATTTCTTAATATATAGGGTTTGTTTCCTTAGACTAGCATATTATCCTACAGAGTTTTGTTTTGAATTTTTCTTTCGTGCATTGTCTTCATGGCTATGTTCTCCAGGGAGTTTGTTCCTCTGGGAACAAGTGATGTAGTTTTCTGGAAACCATTTAATGAAATAGTTTCCATAATGGGAGTGAGGTAGGTGCAGTGTTAAAGGGAAAGGAAAGGAGAATGATGCATTTATTCTGGATTATGTTTGAAGTGTTAGATGGCTAAGTATTAAAAGCATCCAAGGAAGCCGGGCGTGGTGGCTCATGCCTGTAAT
This sequence comes from Myocastor coypus, assembly GCA_004027025.1. NCBI lineage: Eukaryota > Metazoa > Chordata > Mammalia > Rodentia > Myocastoridae > Myocastor > Myocastor coypus. The sequence goes on along the minus strand of PVJA010027687.1, from coordinate 23,865 downwards.
CCCAGCACTCGGGAGGCTGAGGCAGAAGGATCAGTGTGAGTTCGAGACCAGCCTGGGCTACAAAACTGAGCTCAAGGTCAGCCTCAACTGCATAGCGAGACACTGTCTCAAAAAGACAAAAATAAATAAATAAATAAAAGCATCCAAGGGCCAGCAAGATGGCTCAGCAGTCTAAAGCACCTGCTTAGGCAACTATAGGGACCACAGTTTGATCCTCAGCACCACATGCTGCACCAGCCCCACCCCCAGGGTAGGCTGAGCTGGCCAAAGTATATAAAAAATTAAAAATAAAGAATAAATAAAAGCATCCAAATTAAATCCTTAGCAATCAGGACACTTGCTTCACTAGATTTCACCAACTGCCAGTCATGTAGGACTGAGCTAATCTGTTCCTCTTTCTGAAACTGTTAAGGTAAATAATTAACAATCAAATTTCCTCTATAAAAAATAAAAAGTAAAAAGGACAAGAAAACAATTAAGGCTTATTGAAAGTAATTATATATATATATATATATATATATATATATATATATATATATATATATTATAGGAGTTGAACCCTGGACCTTCATACTAGGCAACATTCTCAGCCCACTGCCCCTTTTTGGTACTATGGATTAATCTTGAGCCTTCACATTCAGGAACCATTTCCAGTCCTTTTGGATTTTGAGATAAGCTCTCACTGACAAGTTGCCTAGAATGGGTTTGCACTTGAAATCCTCTGTTGTCAATCTCCCAAAGTTCTGGGATTGCAGTCATTTGCCATACCTGGCATTAAAATGAATCATCTTTCAATCTGGGTATAAATACATACCTGTAATCCCTACAGTTTAGGAGGAGGATTGCAGTGAGCTTAAGGCAAGCCTGGACTACATAGTAAGACCTTATGTGAAGAAAAAAATTATTTCTCTTTACATTTGAACCAATGGCAGGAAGACTAGCCTGACAGTATTCTTAGGATCAGGGGAAATTGGCTTGGATATTAATTTTTCTGTAACTACAGAGGTTAACATTCATAGTAAAAATAATATGTACTATGCCTAAGCTGAACTCCATTAAAACTTCTAATATCTTTCTAAAATCTTATACATATGCCATCACAAATACCTCATCTCCAGAGGTCACTGTTCAAAAGATTTCTACTTTTTAGTTCTAAAATCCTTGTGATTAGTACTCATACTTTAAGTATACACATTATTTAAAATAGCTCTAAAAGAAATAACACATGGGGCCCAGTGGGATGGCTCAGTGGTCTAAAGCGCCTGCTTGGGAAAGCTTGGGCGGCTTTAGAGACGGCGGTTCGATCCCCGGCACCACATGCTGCGCCAGCCCTGCCCTCGGGGTGGGCTGAGCCGGCCATAAAAATGAGTGAATAAACAAACAAAGGTTCTGAAACAAGAAAAAATAAATAAATAAAATTTAAAAAAAAAAAAAAAGAAATAACACAAAGCCAGGCATGGAGGTATATGACTGAAATCCCAGCTACACAGGAGGCTGAGGCAGGACAATTGCAAGTTTGAAGGAGCCTGTTCAACTTGGCAAGGCTTTGTCTAAAAATAAAGAATAAACTGGGTGTGTGGTATATGCCTGTAATCCCAGCACTCACAGAGGTTGAGGCAGGAAGACTGCTGAGAGTTCAAGGCCAACCTAGGGAAGACAGGAAATTCAAGGTCAGTGTGAAATGCATAGTTAGACCCTATGACACACACACACACACACACACACACACACACACACACACACAAATTTTTTTTTCTGTATTTAGGACAGGATCTATGTAGATCAGACTCATAGTGATCCTCCTGTTTTCAGTCTCCCACAGTGCTGGGATTACAGGTGTGTGCCAACATGCCCAGTCTCAATCACCATCTCAGCACACTCTGTGGGTGGGTCTAGCATGGCAGGCTGGGGATGGAACACGGCCACTGTGCTCTGCCTAAGCAGGTGTTTTAGTATGCTGAGCTATCAGGCCAGCCCACAACCTTTTAATTTAAAACATAAGAGAATAGGAGCCGGGCGTGGTGGCTCACGCCTGTAATCCCAGCACTCGGGAGGCTGAGGCAGGAGGATTGGTGCGAGTTCGAGACCAGCCTGGGCTACAAAAGTGAACTCAGGACCAGCCTCAACTGCATAGCGAGACCCTGTCTCAAAAAGACAAAAAAAAAAAAAAAAAGTCTGTAGGTGTGGCTCAGTGGTATTGGGCTTGCCTAGCACATAGATAACCTGAGATCAATCCCAGGTATGCGTGGGGAAGACATATTGAGTCATGATATTGCCATATATATGCATGCCTGGGTAGTGTATTCTGTGACTCAGCACAGGGAGACAAAGTACATAGATATTCCTCTAAAGACATGAGAGTGCAATGAATTATATGACAGATGGATTCTGTTTCATTATCATTCTTCATGACTTTGTTCCTCTTCCTACACCTTTCCTACCTCTTCCTGCTGAAAGGTATAGTACAAACCGAGAATTGTGGACTAAGTGTTGTTCCACGCTGTAATTGGATGAAAAAATATAGAAACAAGACCTCCCAAGTCATTATTAAGTAGAACTAAATTGATTTAGGGTGCGTTTAGGCACTGCATGGTAATAGACACTCAAACCTGACTCCACCAGCACTGGCTCATCTCACAAAGGCAGCCCCTGTGGCATTTCTTGGTGACTTCCTGCCAGATGGTAACTCACTGCCCAGAATCCTTCCATGGTGAGACCTTACCACCTCAACCTTGGCCTCTGAGCTCAACAGAGAAATGAAACATGTGCACAATCACAGGGGACCCCTACAGTCAGGCCAAGGGATGGACCCCAACCCTAATGCTGCAGCCTCACTGCCAGGAACGCTGAGGAAGGAGAAGCTCTTGGTGACCATCTAGCTACTTCCTGCAGAACCTGAAGGGCATGGTTTTATACAAAGGTCTGCTAATTCTGAACCAGCCCCACTGAAAAAATTTCAAACATAATCATGACTTCTGTAAGAGAACATTTAAATATGATTTTGTTCAAATTGCTAAGTACTAAACAACTATGCATCTGAGGTCATATTTCCAGATGATGTACTTTCTGTACTGCCGGATAAATTCTGAATCATATGTTTTACAGAGCTAGGTGTGGTGGGACATGCCTGTAATCCCAGCATATAGAGGCTGAGGCAGCAGGATCACTGCAAATTCAACGCTAGCCTGTACTATACAGTTAATGGCCAACTGACTACATAACAAGTCCCTGTATAATCAATCAATCAATCAATCTCAGTAAAGACTGAAGCTGGGTGTGATGGGGCATGCCAGTAATCCCAGCACTTGGGAGGCTGAGGCAGGAGGATCGGTGTGGGTTTGAGACCATCCTAGGCCACAAAAGTGAGCTCTAGGCCAGCCTGAACTGCGTAATGAGACCCCATCTCAAAAAGAAAAAGAAAAAAATCAAGAGGCTTTTAAGAAATCTCAGGAGTTCAAGAGGCCAAATGACTAAATAGAAAATCAGCCTCCAGCCAGGCCTGGTGACCCATGACTGTGACAGATTACATACAGCACTCAGGAGGCAGAGGCTAGAGGATGGCCATGAATTCCAATCCACCACCCTGGATTATATTGTGAGCCCATGTCTAAAAAAAAAAAACAGAAACTCACCTTGTAGTCACACTCTGAAAATAAGCAAACAGAGGACTGAGGATATCTCATGTGTCTTCTAAAAGACTTTTTTTTTTTGCTTGTTTATATGGTACTGAGCATTGAACTGAGGCCTTTAAATTGTGCTCCACCCCTAGATCCCACCCCACTTTCAATATTTTTATCTTGAGAAGGTCTTCTTAAACCACTAACCTCTTCAAGCTGGACTCAAATTTGTGATTCTATTGCTTCAGCCTCCCAGAATGCTGCAATTTGAAGCCTAGGCTACTAGCTTAGGCCCAGCCAAAAAAAACAACTTTGCCTTTGCTGTAACAAATAAAATGATCATGTCATAGAGAACTAAATGAGTATTACACAATAGCAATAGAAAATAAACCAGCACATAATTGTTTTGTTTTGTTTTGTTTTTGAGATATGATCTTACCATGCAAGGTTCAGGTTTACCTCCAACTCCTGGTGATCCTCCTGGGTCAGCCTTCTGAGTACTGGGATGACATAGGCCATAGCTGGCTGGAATTTTCCAGAAGCTACTAAAAAATAAAAAATAGGCTAGGCCTGCTGGCACATACCTGTAGTACCAGTACCCTGGTGGTTGAGGGAGGAGGATCACTACAAATTCTAGGCCAGCTTGGGCTACATAGTGAATTCAAGGCGAGCCTGAACTATATAATTAGGCTCTGTCTCTGGAACAACAAAAAAAGTAACACATAAACTCCCTATCAATAATATACTTTGAGCCAATACATTCTAAAATATACTAATGCTTAGTTTATAAACAATTCTGTTTGTAAATAATTCTGTTACCAAGATTTTTTTTTTCCAGAACTGGGGATTGAACTCAGGACCTTGCACTTGCCAGGCAGGCACTTGTGCCCCTGAGATATCTCCCCAGCCCCTGCAAATAATTCTGTTGGCAAACAAAACTGGCAAATTTTGCTTCTGTTCACAAACTTCACCTCAGGTGACAAACATGACCATGGCCATGTTCTCCACAGGAACACAAATGCAGGCATTTTCCTCCAACTTGAAAAACAAAGTTAATAAACTAAGGTCCTCTGTATAAGTAATTATATACAGTAGTCAGATGCATCTACTAGGTGCTATAATTACCACTTTGAGGAGCTTCAGGAAATTCACTTAGCCATCATTCATCTTCCTGTGTCTGCTAGAATCCTTATCAGTAATCAGGAACAAAGTCAGGCATCAGCAGGGCTATGTGCTCTTCCTCAGACTCCACTGACCATCTGCTTCCTATCTTCTAGGTCTTCCTAGAGGCCCTTTTTTTTCTTCTCCCCCCCCTCTCTCTCCCTCTCTCTCTGTCTCTGTCTCTCTGTCTCTCTGTCTCTGTCTCTGTCTCTGTCTCTCTCTCTCTCTCTCTCTCTCTCTCTCTCTCTCCTTCATTTTTGTTGGGGTTTTTTGATTGTTTGGTTTTTTTCTGGTGGTACTAGCAAGTGAAACCACTGTCTTTGCTCTAGCAAACCACAGCCCTTTTTCTTTCTTAAAATTTTGAGAAAGTGTCAAATGCACTAAGAAATACCCAAGCAGACTGGCCCAGCACAGCACTGAGTGTGAAGAAGACCAGGCTAGGACACTTTGTTCCCCTGAATACTTACCAAAGGGAACCAAGAAGGAAGGCTGGCGCCTACCTTAGGACAGCTCCAGTCTCCACCCTTACCGAGGGGAGCCGGTTGCCCCTGGCTTCCAGCACAGATCTTTTTGCCTCCTGGCCAGGTCTTGCTCCAGGCATTCACTGGGGCTCCCTATCTCCATGGCACAAGACCTTCTACAATTCTCTACACCTGGCGCTGCAGTGGTCACGGTAAACCAGTCTTGTACTTTTCTATACATTTGTTTATCTTACATCAAGGCTATTTCTCTACCAAGCACTGACATTGACAGATATCAAGAAGGACTAAAAATTTGCCATCCTGCCTCAGCCTCGCAGATGTTGTCATAAAGAGTGACACACAGGGATCCTACTTTATTCTGTAATTACATCTATCTTTACTTTTCTTTGTTTCTTCTCCAGATGGTTTCAGCTGGCCTTGAGCTCAGTATGTAGCCCAGGATGGCCTAGAACAAGAGGCAATCCTCTTGCTTCAGCTTCCTGAGTACTGGTATTCTAGGCATGCCCCACCTAGCTCACTCTCAATGGACTCTTCCATCCCACTCCCTCCTTTACTTTGGCATGCTCCCCTTGAAAACCACAGCTAAGACTAAGGATATAGCACAATGGTAGACAGCTTGCCAATTTGCATGAGACCCAGGGTTCCATCCCCAGTGCTGAAAAAGGAAGGTAAGTAATAGCACACACTTGGGAGGCTGAGGCAGGAGGATTGGTGTGAGTTTGAGACCAGCCTGGGATAAAAAATTAAGTCATAGAGGTAGAGCTAAGTTCTAGAAGAGTCACTTATACTTTGAAAGATGAAAGAATGGTTTACCACTTGCCCTCCTGAATGGCTTACCATTGGCTCTCCTCTCCCTCATCTAAGTGGGGCAGCCACATGAGCAGTCACTCTAGAAATGGGCCAAATAAATTTGCTTGGGTGAGTTTGTATCTTCTTACAGTTTCCTGTTGTCATCCTGGGGAAAAAGAGGCAATACAGACTTCAGAAGACAGGGCTGAATACCACACTAGCGTCACACTACACAGAAAATGAGTTTAAGCACTCCAGGGTTGTTTGCCCAGTGTGATTTCTGCCAACGGAGTTTGCCACATTATAGGCCTGGATTTTTATGTGTTTCATACAAGACAAACAGATCACTGTTTCTTACACATCTGGTCAACTACCAATACTAATGCTGCACCACACATTTTGCTTATTAAAAGGCTGACAATGAGGTCTGGTGATGCAATCCCTGGAGACCTCCCCAACAGTAGAAGAAAGAAAAATCCTCCGTGGACATCACCTGAAGAAACATTACCAAAGTCTTCCCTGTGCCATGGTCAGGTCAGGTAGGTGTCTCCTAAGGAGCCTGAACCACTGTGGAAGCTCTTCACCACAAGGCTGAGCTTTGACACAACTGAGGCGAGTCTGAGAAGCCACCTGGAGCAGTGGGAACACTCACCAACTACATGGTGCTCAAAGACCCAAACACCAAGCACTCCAGGGGCTTCTCTTTTGCCACTTATGCCACTGTGGAAGAGGTGGACGCAGCCAGGAATGCAAGACCACACCAGCTGGATGGCATAGTGCTAGAAACCAACAGAGCCATTTCCAGAGAAGAGGTGCAAAGGCCAGGCACCCTCCTGTCAAGAGCTTTGTTGGTGGCACTAAAGAAGATGCTGAAGAACATTACCTATGAGATCCCTTTCAACAGTGTGGACAAATCCATGTGATTAAAATCATGACTGATCAAGGCACGGGAAAGAAGAGGGGCTTTGCTTTTGTAACTTTTGATGACCACGATTTCTCACAGAAGGCTGTCACCCACAGATACTATGCCATGGAGGGCCACACAGGTGAAGTCAGGGAAGTCTTATCCAGGCAGGCGATGGCTAATGCTTCACCTAGCCAGAGGTCCAAGTGGTTCTGCAGCTTCCTGGGTGGCTATACCAGCTGTGGTCACAGAGGAAACTTCAGTAGTCCAGGTACATTTAGTAGTGATGGAAGCAATTTTGCAGTTGGTGGAAACTATGTTGATTTTGGCAATACCCACACAACCTTCACAGTGTGGACCCTTGAGGAAAGGAAATGCTGGAGACAGAATCTCTGTATCCAGTGGTGGAGGCCAGTACTTTGCCAAGTCACAAAATTGAGGTGGTTATAGTGGCTCCAGTGGCAACAGTAACCATGGCAGTGGCAGGTTTTAGATACTGCCAGAAAACAGCTCAGCAAGAGAGCAGAGCCAGTCAGAGGAAAGCTATGGCTTACAACAGCCTTGTGACCACAGCCACTGTATGGCATGGACAAGAACTCAGGCACTATTGCTAACAGTTAAATAGGTTATTTTAGTTTCTGTTCTGTGGAAAGTGTAAAGTATTCCAATGGAGGGTTTTAATGTAGGCTCTTTTTTTTGTACCTATGTTGTTGACTGTTAAATGTAATAGTCTCATCATGATGCTGAATAAACTGGTTTAAAAAACTTTTTTTATGCAAAAGTATGAATATTTATAAAGGTTACATAAAGCAGCAGTTAAAATAGCATTGTCCCCAGTGTGTATTTCCCATGCTTCATTAGCTAAGGTTGCAAGAAACCCACAAATTTTAGTGATTTAATACAAGCGTACTTCTTGCTCACTTTGCCCTGCTGAGAACTGTACATCAGATTTCTCACTTCTGCCTCAACTATCCAGGGTAAGATATGGGATGCAAGGTCACCAGAGAAGAAAACTGGAGAACTACCCTCAGTGCCAGGTATGGTGGTGGCAGCGCCTCCCCAGGTCTGGAAATGGTTTAATGTTACACTTGTTCAAATTCTACTGGCCAGAAATAAGTATATGGCTCCACCTAATTGCAAGTGGGAAGAGACTGGAAAATTGTATGTTCCTGTCTGTACAAAACTCATTTCACAGCTTTGTTTGTAACATCACATACACATAGTAACTCGGACCTGCAGGTCCCACTTTGAAGAGTCATCTGAACTGGGTGTAGTTGTGCCTAGGATCCCAGCATGCTGCAAAGTTGAGAAGACCATCCCAAATTCAAGCTGAGCAAACTTATGATTTTGTGAGAACGTGTCTCAAAGTAAAAAAATAAAAAAGCTAAACTGCTGTTGGGTCGGGCATGGTGGCACATGCCTGTAATCTCAGCACTTGCGGGGCTGAGGCAGGAGGATCGACGTGAGTTCAAGACCAGCCTAGGATACCAAAGTGATCTCAAGGCCAGCCTGAACTGCATAGCTAGACCCTGTCTCAAAAAAAAAAAAAAAAAAAAAAAAAAAAAA
>PVJA010027687.1:0-15246 GCA_004027025.1 Myocastor coypus | reverse complement strand
CTGAAAGGTTCACTTAGGATTGGGAATTTCAGCCTGGGGGATTCAGCAAGATTTGGGTGGGTGGGGGAGTCCTTACAGCCACAAATCAACACATAAAATTAATGATTATGTAATCCAAAAGGCATTTGATGGACATAGTATTCATCTGAAATTCAAAACCAGGCTTGGTACTCCTAAGCCAGTACTTGGGAGGCTCACACAGGAGGATCAAAACTTTGGGCCCATGCCGGTCGTGGTGGCTCACGCCTGTAATCCCAGCACTTGGGAGGCTGAGGCAGGAGGATTGGTGGGAGTTCGAGACCAGCCTGGGCTACAAAAGTGAGCTCAAGGCCAGCCTCAACTGCATAGCAAGACCCTGTCTCAAAAAGACAAAAAAAAAAAAAAAAAAAAAAAACTTTGGGCCCAGTCTGGGCAGAGTGACACTTTTCTCTAAATAAACAATTTTTTAAGTGTGGAAATGTAGCTCAGTGCAAAAGCCCTGGTTTCAATCTTGAGTACCATAAATAAAGTCTTACTGGGCATGGTGGCATACACCTTTAATCCCAGTACTTGGGAGGTTGAGACAGGAGGATCTGTGCAAGTTTGAGACCAGCCTGGGCTACAAAAGTGAGCTCGAGGACAGCCTGAACTACGTAGCAAGACCTTGTCTCTAAATAAATGAATGAATGAATGAATAAATAAATAAATAAATAAATAAATAAATTCTCCAAATTATTTAAGAAAAAAAATCAAAACATTTGGAAGTTTTGCGACGTAGCTCAGCAGTAGATCATCCACTTAGTCTATACAACGCTCTTGTTTCAATCCTCAACCCACCCAAACAAAAAACACCACTTGGGATTTGTATTTGGTTTTCAAGTTTACCATGATGTGCTCATGTATGTTGTATTCATCCTGCAACTTACAGGCTTGTCATATTTCTTCAGTTCTGGAAAAACCTTACCCATTAAGAAAAAAATGCTATACTTTGTTCATATTTATATAGTTGCTGCCAAAACAGCAAAACTCTTTGTTTATGGTATTAGAGACTCAGCCTAGGGCTTTCACATTAAGCTAGGGCTTTCACACTAAACTACTGCAGCCAAAAATATTGATGGGTTTGGTAGTACACACCTGTAATTTCGGAATTCACGAAGGTGGGCCAGAAGAATCACTGTTAGAAGCCAGCCTGGGCTACAGAACAAATTCAAGATCAGTGGCATCGCGAACTACAGTGAGATCCTTTCTCCAAACCAAATAGATTTTTCAACTCTATGGATTGAACCCAGGTTCTTCACACTAAGTTGTGTCTCTAGCCCTTTTAATTTTTTTTTTTTAAGACTTGGCCTCACTAAGTTGCTGAACTGCCAAGGCTGGGCTCCAAGTTGCAGTTGTTCTGTCTCAAGCTTCCAGAGTACTTGGGAATACAAGTACTTGCCCCCAATGCCCAGGTAACAACAGGAAGCCCAAAAGGAAGAGGGCAGTCTCATCCTCACAAATGCCTAGTAATAGGGCCAGTGAGATAGTTCAGCAGATTATGTTCCTGCTTAGATAAGCACAGGGACCAGGTGTGGCAGCGCATGTCTATAACCCCAGGGCTGCGAGGCTTGAAAAAGGACAATCACTGAGTCTGAGCTACTAGTGAGACCCTACACAAAATTTAAATTAAAAAAAAAGAGCCTAGTATTTTTAAAAATATTTTTATTGTTTAAATTTAACAATGGTTATATTACATATTTTCATCATCAGATCAGTTTAGATTAATACATATAGGTACATAAGATTGATCAAACAATTAAACATTAACACTTTTAAATCAACATTACTTTTCCCCCCCTTTTTTTGAAAGTTGACATATTGTATATTGTCCTCACAATCGTCCACTGCAATTGCAGAATATTTGACTGTGTATCTGCTTACTCTTAGTCCAAAGTATATATATATATATATATATATATATATATATATTTTTTTTTTTTTTTTTTTTTTTTTTTTTTTTTTTTTTTTTTTTTTTTTTTTTTTTTTCTAAGCAACATCAATAGGGAGGTAGGTCATGCCCACACACTGTACTCTGTAGAGCCTAGTATTTTTAATGTAAGTTCCTGACTTTGAGTCTTTCCTATTTCTTTCTGGATATACTTCCCCATGTTTGGATAACACTCCATGTAGAGGACCACTTGAGCAGCTCTCCTTGAAGGAATGACTGTCTCCACTAGCCCTATTTCCTCATACTGAAATGTAGAGCTGGCTAGGACTTCTCATTATCCTTTCAATTGGCCTTAAGCAGTGTGTATTGATCTAGCTGAGATGCTGGTGGTAATTTTTGAAAATGGCATGCAATATTTCCCTGCTAACCCACACCTCCTGCTGTCCAATACAACCCAGGTCGAGACAGGATGAAGAGCCAATGTTCCACGCTGTCAGCTGGAATCAAGCCTCAAGATAGAGGATGTGACTTCCTGGGGCTCGCAAGATTACCTGTCAGAGCTGAAGCTCCAGACCCCCAAAATCTTAGACACTATCTCAATAGCATAACACAAATTACTTCCTCTACATATGGCAGAGGTAAATGCAGGTCACCTACTTAGCCCACCTCACAGTACTCACCTTCTTCCCACAATTCCCTTTCTGAAGCCACTCCCCCTTCTCCACTGAATAAAACCTGGGTGCAGCCCTGGGTCCCTCTCTGTTCTAGAAAGCCATCATCTTCATGGATGGCCCTAGGGCCCCTTGGCTCCCCAATAATTATATGTCTTAGTGTCTGTTATTGCCCTGGATTGCGCTAGGAGTTGTAGGTTGGAATTAATTTGGTGGAATTCCAATAAGGGGTTTTTAGGATTGTAAGTTTAGACTTCTTGGGCCAAGACAAGAGGACAGGACTCCAACTCCAGTCATCTTTTGGTTGTGCAATACACAAATTTACAAATATTAAGCTGGAGTAAAAAATGACAAATGTGAGGATTTGTTTCAAATATAAATGTGCTCAAAGAGGCAAAAACTGTTAAGAAAACAACTAGAGCAAGGACATTATGGATTAGTAACAATTCCCAATACCTATGATGCACAAGTTCTTACTCTTGGTGGTACAGCAATGTAGGGAAAAGTCTTTTTTTGGCTGTCTTAAGGGCAGGTCTCATGCTCCATGTAGGGGCGGGAATCGAACCCTGGTCCCTGTGGTCCCTAGTGCCTGACTTTGCCGAATCATGTGCTCTAACCAACTAAGCTACTTGGCAAGCCCGCCAAAACTTGTGAAAGGATTTTTTGCTTGGCTAGGGCTGCCTTAAGGGAAGTCTCACGCTCCATGTGAGGATGGGTATCAAGCCACAGTCCCAGCAGCTGACTGACTTTGCTAAATATAACATGTGCTTTAATCCACTGAGCTACTTGGCAAGCCCCTGGGAAAAGAAAAAGTTCTTGCTAATGTGGAGCTTACATTCTACTGGAAAGTAGACAACAAAATGTAACTGCCCAAAGCAGTTCTAAATGTTCTGTAAACAGAAAAGGAACATTAACAGTGAAGGCAGGGAGTAGCAACTGTCACATACAGGATCTTCAAGTGGCAAAAAGCAGGGATGCAGCTATTTCAGTATCGTTATATTACCGTTTTTGAAAACTCTCAGCTACCTTAAGCTTCTTTCCACCAACCTGCAGGCTCGCTGACTATTTTTGGAAGGAAAGGTCCCTAACCATGCAGATTGCTAATAAGTGCACACCTGCGATTGCAGCACTCAGGAACCTGAGGCAGGAGGACTGCTTTTGAGTTTTGAGGACAGCCTACACCACCCTGTCTCAAAACCAAAACAAACAAAAAACAAAGAAAGAAAATGGTTAAGTCTATCAGGTCTAACTTCATTAAAAAAAAAAAAACAAAACAACAACAAAAAAACCCCTCACATTTAAGTACTTCAAGCCTAAAAGGATTATTTATTCTACTGGCACTGACCCACATCACTAATTCTTTGTACACTTTTCTTTGTAACAGTACTAGGGATCCTGTCCATAGCTTCAGTATGTTTGGTAACTGCTCAGCCAAGTTATTACTTCCCCAGCCCTTGGTAATTTTAAGGTCAAGACAGTGCTTTGGTAGGTTTCACTAAACCTAAATTACCAATCAGGTGAGGCTAGCACAGTCCAGACCCTAGACTGGAAATATAACTTGCTGATTAACAGAGCTCCAAACTCTTCCAGGGCCTAACAGCTCTATCCTTGTGCTCCTCAACTTTCCATGAACTTTTTTATGTGTGTGTGTGTGTGACAGGGTTTTGCTGTATTGGGCAGACTAGCCTTGAACTCAGCGATTGTCTTGCCTCAGCTTCCCAAGTGTCGGGATTAGAGGCATGTGCCACCACACCCCGCAATAAACACTAACTTGTAATCTAGTAAGAATTTAAGTTTTCACCTGGAAAATAGTTCTTTTATTCTCATTCTCCTATTTTGTAGGAAAACAAGTCCATGGTTCTATGTGCCACAAAATCCAACTGAAACTATCAACATATCTAGAATATTAATTTTAAAAATTAAGCTTTCCACGGCCCAGCATCGCAGAACATGCCTGAAATCCCAGCACTTTGGAGACTCAGGCAGGAAACTCACTTAGTTTGAGGCCAGCCTGAGCTACATGAACAAGTCCAGCTTACAACATACATGGCAAGACTTGTCTCAACTGAAAATACGGGAACAGCTTCACGGCAGTGTGATTACAACACATGCAAGATCCTGGAACTGACCCACAGTATATAAAAAGGAGATTTTCTGTGATGTTAAGAGAATGAACCCAGAACCTCGTGCATCTAAGCAAATACTTCACCAGTGAGCTACACCAATACTTCCATACAAAAGATTTTTGTAGTATAGTTAACAAGGTTTTTCAAAACTAGGTTAAATTCAGTCAGTTTGTTAAATTCAGTCACAGCTTAGTAGTAAGGAATGATCCCAGGGACTTAACACCAAGTACATCCCCAGAGCTATTTTTTTTTAAATTTAATTTTAAACCATTTACTTGTGTTATGGCCGGCTTAGCTTGCCGAGGGTGAGGCTGGTGTAGCATGTGGTGCTGGGAATCGACCTGTGGTCCCTGGGGTTGCCTAAACTTTCCTAAGCAGGCAGGCGCTTTAGATTGCTGAGCCATCTCGCTGGCCACCCAGGGCTATTTCTGAAGTTAAGTCTTACACTAAATCTTCCACAGTGCTAGGATTATAGACCTGGGGCATCAGAAAGGTATGGTCACCCCTTTTAAACTAACTTGCTCCTCACTGTGACACACAGGGAAAAACATTTCGCTGTAGTGCTAGTGGAAAATTTACTACTTATACCTCTGCGATGTGGCAGCTACTGCCACCTCTGCAGTTTTGTTTATCTACAGTTTTAATAACTATTCCAAGATTCTGTTAACACAGGATCTCATCACATAATTCAGGTTGGTCTCAAACTTGTGCCTCTACCCCCTAGAGTGCTAGGATTACAGGTATGCACTACCACACTCGCTCAGCAAGAAAAGGATTTTTAGAGTTGTTAATGTTTGCCTACAGTTACATAATACAGCTATATACACCTTTTCTTGAGTGTGGTGCTAGTGATTAAGCCTAGGGTCTTCACTGGTGTTAAGCAATCTAGTATTAAGCTGTGCCCTACAAGTAAGTTGTACAGACACAAAAACTGGAAATAGATGTTCACATTTTCACTGTATCCATTTACTTGCCTAGAGAAGGCATACTGAATGCTGACCAAGTTTAAAGCTACATTAATGAACTCTAAGGCCGTTGACAGTTTAAGTGATCTCTTATACAAAGCATCAAAAAGTTAATACAAGTACTAGAGTCTTAAGCAATCACAGAAGTCTAAGCCACATTTATTTGCACATGTATAGTAATGGGCAACAGACACTCCAAGTTCATACAAATTCATAAAACAACAAAGTTAATAATCACTTGGTACACTTGTGTGCTATCTTGCTTACATATTCAAGTATAGATGAACTTCCTTCATTTTGTAAACTTTCATACAATACTTCCTTAGACGAAAAAAAGCCTTGAAACCAGATTGGCATGTTTCAGTTAGAGCCAACACAAAGGGTAAGATGAGACCACAAACACAAAAACCAAGTTTAGAAGATACTGTACTTCTACCTCCTTCCTCTAGAAAGAAGTGATTTTTAACAGTTTATATATGCTGTTATCACACAAGTAACCATGAAAAGAATGATGCCCCCATAATCAGGAAAATGACAACCAAATCACTGTTTTATCTACTAACCAGAAGATTTAAGAAAACAAGAAAATGCTTAGATTAAAACAAGGGAAATTAGGAAATAGTAAATGATCTTTAAAGAGAACCATTCCCTCACAGCCACAAAGACTTGGTTCTGACAATTCAAAAATGAACTGTCTGAGGCAAATAAAAGTGAGGAAACCTCAGTAACATTCTAATTGTGTTTAGCATCTAATGATAAAAGCTGAAAATGTATCAAGAGGTTATTTAGTATACAAGCGTCAACAAGGACATCCCAAAAATAATGAAAGAAATGCACATTTATTTCTACAAAAGCAATGTATGATACAGAATTACAGTAGAAGGGAACAAGACTGAGATTTACCTATTAAAATATACAGATTCTTACTGAAGAGTGTATGATATTTAAAAAAGATGACAAGGGATGTTAATCTTTTTTATTATTATTATTTTTACATATTTTGGAACCTCACATAATTTTGATAAATAACTCTTACAAAATTATGCAAAAAGTACAAGAATGTCTGGTAAACAAACAGTCTGTATTTTCCAAAAAGATTTTTTACAACATGCATTTCTTAAGGCAGCATCCTCCTTACAAGGAAAGGTAATCCTTTTACTCATCAAATCTTCTGCTGCAAATAGGCTAAGAAAGCCTGGATTCTTCCATTAACGCCTTTTGTCTTTCCTGTCTGATTTTCGGTCTCTTTCACTTCTTGAAGATCTTTTGCCTGATCGACTACTCTCTGATATAGATCTCTTTCTGTCAGAGCGGGAATTCTTATCCTTTGATCCTTTTGCATCCCTACTACTCCCACCTTTGGAAGATTTGTGACTTCTTTCTAGTCCTGAAGTATCCCTCCGCTTCCGATCCACGCTCCTTCTGTGCTTCCTATCTCTATTATGCCCCCGGCCTCTGCTCCGACTTCTACTCTCACTACTACTAGTAGTGCTGCTACTGCTATCTCTGCTGCTGCTCCCGCTTGTGCTGGAGCTACTGCTGGAACTGCTACGACTACTGCTGCTGCCACTGGTAGAACTGCTCCCACTGCTGCTGCTAGTTGAAGTGCTACTAGAACTACTACTGCTACTGCTTCGACTCCTACTCTTGCTTGTTTTATTCCTAGCACGACCTCTACTTCTGCTCCTAGTTTTTGTTTTGCTTTTACTTTCTGAAAGTATGGTTAAAACTGGCTCTACTGGCACCTCAGTGAGTTTCACAGATTCTACAGGAAACTCTCTGCGCTCAGGTACTAAGTTTCCTTGATCCTGAATGACCTGAGTGGATGGCTGTAGAACAGCTGGTGGCAAAGTCTCAGGCTGAAGGATAGGCTGGGGCTGGGGCACTGGCGGGGGTTGAATCTGGGGCTGAGGCTGGGGCAGGGGCAGGGGCAGGGGCAGGGGCTGGGACTGGGGCTGGGACTGGGACTGGGACTGGGACTGAGGCAGGGGTTGAGGCTGAGCTACAGGCTCAAATTGAGGCTCAGATTCTTTTCCTTCTTTTTCCTCAGACTCCTTTTCCATTTCTACAGCACTAACATTCTCTTTTCCAGGAGAAAGAGATTTACATTCTTTATCTGGCTCAACTTCAAATTCCATCTCTGGCTCCAATTCTTTGCTAGTTTCATTTTCTGAAGGCTCCATACTTTCAGTTTGCTTAGTT
This sequence comes from Myocastor coypus, assembly GCA_004027025.1. Lineage (NCBI taxonomy): Eukaryota > Metazoa > Chordata > Mammalia > Rodentia > Myocastoridae > Myocastor > Myocastor coypus. The sequence continues at coordinate 7,376 of PVJA010027687.1, read as the reverse complement.
TCCATTACCTCCTGCTCAGCAGTCACATTTTTGACATTCTCTACCATCTCTAGTACATCCATCACTTCTTCAGCCTGACTATCCTGCTGCTTCTCACTCTCTCTCACCTCACTTTCCTCCTCCATCTTAACCTCCACTTCTTGTTTCTGTTCCTCCTCCTGTTCTTTCTCTGCATCACTATGAACTACACCAACTTCCTTTTCCTCTTCCTCTCCTGCTTCCTCTATTTCTACATCATTGTGCTGATTACCTGTCTCCTCCAACTCTTCCTCTCGCTGAGCCACCTTACCCTCTTCTTGTTCCGCCTTCTGTTCTTCATTACGCACCACCTGATGCTCTTTCTCCTTCATTGATTGTCTTCTAGGCCTAGCCTCCATTTTATTTATTTGTTCTGCAAATTCGAGGCGTCTACCTTCAAATAAAGCTAAAGAATAAAAATGTACATGTATAACCAAGAAAAAAAAAGTCATAATTCTGCACCAGGTCACAAGTTGTCATTAGCTTCATGTAAATGTCTTTGTAGAGACGACAAAACAATTAAGGGTGAACTGACACATAACACTAGAAACGTATGTACCAAAAAACTAATAAGAAACTAAACTACTTTAATAAATCTTTATGCTAGAAAATAAACCTTCATTTAAAAAGCAGAAATTGGCTTTTAGTATCATGCACTAACTTTCTAATCCCAAGGAGGGTTAAAAAAAAAAAAATCACCTTAGTAGTGTTTAACCCTCTGTGGGGCACCCTCCATGTACCATACAAATGGTATCTTTGTGTCACTAGAACTTTCATGAGATTAGCAAGCAGAAAGCTTACTCAAATGCAAATACATGTTTATAGGTCTCTTATATTACTCATAAATAAATGTAATGAACTTCTTTACTTACCATTCATTTTTCTCTGTGACTCTTCTATTAGTTTTTGGGTAGCTGGACACATTCTTCCAGGAATATAGAACAAATGGGGCTTTGTCTTAGTTCTTATATATTTAATGATCTTAGCATTATGCTCATTCCACTCTTCTTGCTAAAGAGTAGGCATAGGGTCAGTCAGTGCCTTTGTGAACACAATGATTTACCAATCTTCAAAGTCCAAAATCCTACTTACCAGTTGTGCAAGCTCAACCTTCTGTTCCAAGAGCCGCAGCTCTGTCTGTTTGGCTCGCCTCTCTTCAAACAGCTCTCTCCTCTCATTTTCAACCTGCTTTCTCTCTTCTTCTGCCTGAACTTCAAGTTTTTGTTCAATTTCTTGGCGCCTCTTTTGCTAAAAATAAGTAAGCTAGTTTAAGGCCTATTGTAATAGGTAAGATAGGTTTTAGCTCAGATCGATTCAATTACAATAAAAGCTTATTGCACAACCTGATTACGTGAAACGTTACAATTTTATTATGTAAAGTTATCTGCAAACATGCTCCATTTAGGATACCTACTACTTCAAGTTAAAACTTGAAATCTGGGAATGTTCACAATTTTTCACAAACAAGGACAGGGACTTAACAAAAATTGACCAAAGGTAGCAAAAAGGCAAGTTAGCAAGTTAGGGCCAAGTAGAAGCAGGAAAATCATACTCTATACAGCGTGAGAGTGGACATCATGAAAAAGGAAAAGGACAGTGGCAGGACCTTGGTTTCTTCACGTAACTATGTAAAAGGCTATTAGTAACAAAACAACTATCCCATCATTAAGTTTTCATAAAAGATAACCTAAAAAGGGTGCTTTCTCAAGTTATTTTTGGTCTTTCCAAATCCAAAGGTATAACTAGTAGCCATACCTTTCTGTTTTATTTATTTATTTTTTGCAGGAGCAGGGTTCAAACTAGGCAGGCACTTATGCCATGGAGTTATCTCCCAGTCCCTACCTTCCTATTTAAAAAAAATTACCCAATTCTTCCTACATTAACGTACTCTTATTGTATTAGCATACAAGTACCGAAACATTTAATCAATCGTCCATAATCCAGATACAATTTTATTGTTTCGTTAAAAAAAAAAAAAATACTAGGGGCTGGGGAGATAGCTCTGAGGCACAAGTGCCTGCCTGGCAAGTGCAAAGTCATGAGTTAAACCCTGGTTCCACCAGAAAAAAAAAGAAAGAAAGAAAGAAAGAACGAACGAACAAACGAACGAAAACTACTAGAAAAGGACAGAAACTGTGAAGGTCAGGGTATAACTATATTTTTACTTCCAGAGTACTAAGTACTGCCTTAGCATGTGTATGGTAGTATAAAAAACTAGAATCATTGAACTAATTCCAAGATAAGCCTGTTTAAAAGAAACACTCAGACCTAAAGAAATAGACCTGTGTAAGCTTACATAGCAAAGTGGTTAAAGAACTTGAAACAAAAATTAGTAAAAATTTCAAGGCGTGGAGACTGGGGCTCTTTGTGCCACATACAGTTCACTCAATGCACAACATAAAAAACGGTTGAGAATGTAACAGTTTCAAAGTTTCTACACAAGGGGCTGGCAAGATGGCTCAGCGGTCTAAAGTGCCTGCTTAGGAAAGCGTAGGCAACCACAGGGACCATGGTTCAATCCCCAGCACCATGTGCCGCACCACCCCCACCCCCAGGGCAGACTGAGCAGGCCATAATAAAAAAAAAAAAAAAAAAAACAATTTCTATGTAAAATTTTACCTGGCTTTATTTTAGCTTTGCAATTAAGTCTCAGGAGAGCTTTTAAAGTCTTTTAAGGTGGAGCTGGCAACATAACTCAGTGATAAGGGTGCTTTCATAGTATGACAGAGGCCCTGAGTTATTTCCAGTACCACAAATTAACAGATGCAGATGTACCCTTATATAAAATGCAAAGTAGGGGCCAGCAAGATAGCTCAGTGGTCTAAAGCACCTTAGGCAACCACATGGAAGAGGTTCGATCCCCCACACCTCATGCTGCACCAGCCACACCCACAGGGCAGTGTGAACTGGCCATAACACGAAGTTAAAAAAAAAAAACCAAAAAACGCATGTAAGTACCCTTTCAGTAGCAACAGTGGATTCTTGTTTAAATTTTTGAAGAGTACCCATCAACAAGCCAAATATCCGCCGGTTCCTAAAAGAGAAAAATGAAAAACAACTTCAATGAAAGGTATTTGATTACACCTGCTGCTGCTTTCTAAGAAATAGCGAAGGCACACACAAATACCATAACTTCTCTTATTCGACAGACTTTTCCATGAGGGTGTCCACAAATACCTTTGCTTTCCTTTTTCATCCATATTTTGATCCTGGATAAGGTCTCTACGCGTACGCTCTTTGGAGGTAGCTACAACTGAAGACTGCAGTGCTGGCTACAAAAGAAAATTTCAGTAATTTAGTATATAGGGGGGCAGATTTTATATGTAATAAGGGAAAAAATAACAAATGTCTCTTATCTTTAATTTTTTGTGTTTTTGAGACAATTTCGCTATGCAGTTCAGGCTAGCCTTAAGCTTACTTTGTAGTCAAGGCAGGTAGGTTTCAAACTCAAGGGATCGTCCTACCTCAGCCTCCCAAATGCTGGGATTAGGTGGTGGCACACCCCACTTCTAACAATTTCTTTTAATCTTCATACCTTTTTTACATCATCATCCTCTGGGTCGCTTTCTTGGCGTGATTCTCTTCTTGTCCGACATTCTCCGCCCAGCCTGCCACGGGGGAAAAAAAAAAAATATTTAAATAACTGCACAGAATTTGAGGTTAAGTTCACACGAAAGTGAAATCCTTTTTCTAAGACATCCTCCAGAAACCCTCCATTTCATGAGATGGAATATCCATCTTATTTTACTTTCTTCTGTTTTTTTGTTTTGTTTTGATTTTTGTCTTTTTGTGCGTGACACAGTCTTGCTATGCAGTTCAGACTAACCTTAAACTCACCACACGGCCCATACCAGCCTCAAACTTGAGCAATCCTCTTGCCTCAGCTGCCCAAGTGTTGGGATTTACAGGCATGTGCCACGGAGCTCAAGGATAGCCTTGAGCTCACTTTGGAGCCCAGGCTGGTCTGGAACTTGCAACAAACCTCCTGACTTGGCCTCCCAGAGCCCTGAGGTTATAGGCAAATGCCAACATGCCCTGCAGGTTAAATTTTCTAAGTAGTACAATATAGAGGAAGTGGTTCAAATCGATATTTTTTTCAGTGATCCTTACACATAAAAAATTTGGTTATCAAAATAGCAGAGTTTAGGGGAAGGCTGTATCAGTCCAGTCAAATACCAAAGACTCCCCAAGGAGTAAGTACATTGTACTAAATTTAACATAACCTGGCAGGTGTAGCATCACATAAGTGCACACTTGTAATTTCAGCATTCAGGAAGCTGAGGCAAGATTACTGCAGGTACAAGGCCAGCCTTGGCTACACAGTGAGTTCAAGGCAAGTTGAAACACACAGGGAGACACCGTCTCAAAAACAAAAACAAAATCCTCAACCCTTACAGACTTACAAAATATTTGTGTTTGTATACTACTCCACATAATACACAGATGTCTTTTAAGATTCTTCTCCCCCTGCAAAACATACCTATTGACTGCCCCTTCAAGGTCTCTCTGTTTGGCTGGGGGTCCTCCTCCGCTATCTGAGAATCCACGCCTGCAATTAAAAACATTCATCAGAAAGCACTTAAAATATTAAGATAAAGCATGTCCACTTTGCAAGAGAACTTAACTTTAAAAATCCTCAAAATGAAGTAACTTTATATTCACCTTAAAGATTTATTTTTGTGGCACCAGGAATTGAACTCAACAATTATGTATGAGGCACTCTACCATCAATCTTCATCTCTACACCTCAAAAACTGAAGTTTTTTTTTTTTTTTTTTTCCTGTACCAGGTATCAAACTCAGGACCTTGCGCTTGCCAGGCAAGCACTTATTCCACTGAGCCATCTCTCTGGCACAAACTGAATCTTTATATGGTATTTTTTAAAAGCACAACTAAATTGACACATACAAAAAAGTTAATATGGTCTTTGTAAGGCTGGGAATATAGTTCCGCGGGGCAGCGAGCCAGACTCCCAAGGTTTGATTCCTGGTACCCAAAAAGACAAAAAGCTGCAGGATAACTGTATTTATACCGATAACCTGTAGATAAATGACAACATGAAACGAAATTAACACACACCTTTGGTTTTCTAACATTAGCTTTATCAGGGTTTGTCAAAGGCAACAGATTTTTTAAAGACCATCATGTTAACATAAATCATAACAGCAATTTTACTAGGAGTGAAGGCTCATAGAAGTCTTACCTCAGCAATAAACTACCACGTCCTCTACCTCCACCAGGACCAGAAAGGGCCAGCAATCTGGCTTGGATGGGCCTAGGAAAAAATTCCCAATCAATATAGACGCATGAATGTGAAGTCGTTCAGAATTCTTAGAAACCGCGTCTGAGGACCCCAAACCCTTTCCCAGCCGTGGTTCATCATCAAGGAGAAGGGAACCGAAGTTCAGCCGTAACGATTCCTCACGCACATGTTGGGGACCCAACAGGGCTGCGATTTCTCGCCCCCGTTTCTCCAGGGCCCGTTACCACAGAAATCGTGCCGACCTAGGCGCCGCTGTAGGCGCCCGGCGCGGCCCGTCCCGCTCCCGACCCGCGGAGCCAGCACCGGACAGCGGCCGGAGGTGTGAAGGGCTTTGTGCTGCAGTTCCGGCCCGCAGCGCCGAGGGCGGGAAGCAGCAGTCCCGGCTTCCTCAGAAGCGGGCCAGGCCTCGGCTTCTCCTCCCTGCGCGCAGCGCTCCGCAGCCTGCGGCCTCCCCGCCTCGCCAGCCCGAGTTTTCACCGCCGCCAGACGACAGGCCTCGAGGCTGCCACCTTCTCAGGCGGGCCGGCCGGCCGCCCTCAGCGTCCCCAGCCACCCGGGCCTGAAGGCTGCCTCTCCCGGACTCGTGTTTCCGGTCCTTACCTCACGTCATTCGGATCTCGTCCGGTGAGCTTGCGAATATTCTCGTCCACATTTTTTAGGCTCTCTTTGGCCTTTTCTAGCTGCTCCTGTAAAGTTCTCACTGCGACCGCCATCTTCCCCCTGCAGCGGGATTCCAGACGGCTCTACAGGCCGCGCCAAGCCGCGCGACCCCAGAAGACTGGCAGCTCGGCTCAGCCAATGACGGTAGATGATGTTTTCCGGCCTCAACCACTCGGGGACAGGAAGGGGGGGGAAGGGGAAGTCATGTGACTGCGGGCCAATGAAAAGTCGGACAGATGCCCACTTCCCTCCCCAACGAGCTGCGGGTGGCAAGGTCCGGCTTCTGGCGCAGAAACGAGGTGGGCTTGAAGAGTCGCTCTTCCCGGATCTCTGCGCTGCGCTGCGCACGCTAGCAGCTCTGTAGAGGAGAACACAGAACTTTCCAGCTTTATACCTGTACTGTGACTGGGCGTGGTGGTCCCCGCCTGTAATCCCAGCCCTAGGACGGCTGAGGCAGAAGGACGGCTGGAAGATGGAGAGACCAACCTGCAGCGTCCTGAGACCCTGCCTCAGAAATCGAGACAGACAAACACACAAAACTATGTGGCGCGCCTTAAGAGTGTTTTAACCACGGAATCGCACCACCTCTCCACCTTTGGCTCAGCGATTTCCTCAACAAGGGGCGCGGCCATGATGTTGGCGCGCATGCCCAACCTGCCGCCCGGTGGATTAGATTGAGTAAAGGGAACCGGGAACCAATAGAAAAATTCTACCATAACGGCTGAGAGCTGAGACGCGCTGGGGCTTTCGTGGGTACTCGGTGGAACGCTTTGCACAGCTTCGTCTTCAAACTAAAGGGCTGCATAAAATGTGTAGTGTACCTGCCCTTGGTTCGTGCAGGTAGAGTTGCTGTCAACCCTGTGCCCGGCTGTACTAGCAGAAGAAAGCCGGCGCCGCATACAGGCTTTACTTCTTCATTTGCGTAGCTTGATTTGATAGGAAATCTGGAAGTGCAGCCTTGTATGTGCGGGGTGTATGTGCCCTTCAGCTTTTATCATTCTTTTTTATACTGGAGGGTTTTTTTTCCACTGAGTTATAACTCAGATCTTTAAATTTTTTTAAATTTTAGTTTTTAGAGGAGGTTTTTTGTTTGTTTTTGGTGCCGAGGACCAAACCCAGGGCTTCTAGTTTGCTAGGGAAGCACTCTACCGCTGAGCCAAATCCCCAGCCCTAAAATTTACTTTTTATATTTTATTTTACTCATATACATATATATATATATATATATATATATATAAATAATATAAAATCGCCTGCTCAGCCTGCTCAGCCTGCCCTGGGGGTAGGGCTGACGCAGCATGTAATGCCGGGGATCGAACCATGGTCCTTGCCATTGCCTAAGCTTACCTAAGCAGGCAGTTTAGACCGCTGAACCAACTCACCAGCCCCTAAAATTTACTTTTTTTTTTTTTTTTTTTTTTTTTTTTTTTTTTTT
>PVJA010027686.1:0-28318 GCA_004027025.1 Myocastor coypus | reverse complement strand
ATTTCTAGAAATCTACAATTTGTAGGTGACCCTAATTCCCCTTAGGAAAGAACTGCAAACATGTGAACACGTTTGTTTGTTTGTTTGTTTATTTATTTATTTATGGTATTTTTGAGGCAGGGTCTTGCTATGCAGTTCAGGCTGGCCTTGAGCTCACTTTTGTAGCCCAGGCTGGTCTTGAACTCACACCAATCCTCCTGCCTCAGCCTCCCAAGAGCTAGGATTACAAGTGTGCGCCACCACGCCCAGCTTGAACACATACTTAATTATAAATAAAATGAAAATATTTTCTTACTTTACTGCAGCAAACACATTATCTCCAGTTTGAGCAATTATGCAATTCTTCTTTGCTTCATTTGTACCAATATATACAGGAAGTTCATCAGGAGAATCTCTGTTTTAACAAAAGATATTAAAAATTCAATTGCCTATAACCTATATCATCAGGCAAGGAGAATTTTAGGTCTCTATATAATAACTTATACTGATAAAAGTAGAAGCAAATTTACCAAGTTTAAACTTCATGATCATTAAATGAATACATGCAGATGCTTAGACTGATAAGAAAAGGAAACAGCTGGAGGTAGAACACACCTTGTCCACTTGTACCAGTAGAGAGATTCTTGAAAATAGAGTCTAAGGGCTGTGGGGAGAGCTCAGAGGCATAAGTACGTGCCTGGTAAGTACAACGTCTAGAGTTCAATCGCTGGTACCACAAAAGAAAAGTAAAAAGAAAATAGAGATCAAGTATAAGACAATAGAAGAACAGGAAATACACATAAAGGGAGATGTCAGATACCAGAAAATTTTTGGACTTGGAATTGAGTCACATGGATTCTACTTTCTGGCTTTAACTTGAAGTTTAAATTCCAAGTTTCTTAAGAGTATCTATGACAGATCTTATCTATCTATACAGGAGGATCTAAAGTTCAGACTCTTAACACCAAATTACTTTTATATCCCAAAACAAAAAAAAGAATAAAACCTGTCAAAGGATAAAGAGATTATTATATATAACCATTGATCACCCCTATTTTAGAGTCTGTTTAAAAAAAAAAGAAGGAAAACCAAAACAGAAAAAGGACAGAGAATTACAAAGCCATAGATATGAACGGACTGCATTCATGTACATGATTTATCTTAAAATTGAGGAAACAAATAGAAATAAAGTTATTCAACCAAGTTTCTAGTAAATTAGAGTCAAAGCCAGAAAGCAGAATCCATGTAACTCAATTCCAAGTCCCCAAATTTTCTGGTATATGACATTTCCCTTTATGTGTATTTCCTTTTCTTCTATTGTCTTATACTTGATCTCTATTTTTTTTTTTTTGTGGTGCCAGGGATTGAACTCTAGACCTTGTACTTACCAGGCAGTTACTTATGCCTCTGAGCTCTCCCTGCAGCCCTTAAACTCTGTTTTCAAGAATACTGAATATCTCTAGGGGCTGGGGAGTTAGTTCTGTGGCACAAGTGCCTGCCTGGCAAGTGCAAGGTTGTGAGTTCAAACCCTGGCCCCACAAAAAAAAAAAAAAAAAAAAAAAAAAAAAAAAGACCCAGTTTCAAGAATATCTCTACTGGTACAAGTGAACAAGGTATGTTCTACCTCCTTCTATTTTTCTTATCAGTCTAAGCATCTGCATGTATTCATTTAATGATCATAATAGTTCTGAATTCTATCAGATATGTATAACTATACTTATTGTTTCAGAAGAGGAAACTGAGTCACAGAAAGTCACTAATGCCTGGCATGGGGTAACTAAGATAATAAAGAGACAAGCAGCTCTGATTTCAGAATCCATTTTTATCTATCATAATCCCAGGAATTACACTGCAGTTTATCTAAATCAAAACAAGTGCTCTGAATTACCTTTCTTGGGTTGGTTAAAGGAGATTTCTGAACCCAAAAGGGAAAATAAATTTTTAATTACAAAGTAAAAACTGGGGAAATGCAACATCAAGAGTTCACCATCCTAGGCTAGGTTAAAAAAATAACAGCAAAGATAAGAGCTTGCTCACATATCCACCAATACAAGGGAAAAGGCCTGTCACCATGAGTGATGTCAGTGACTATCTACTTATACTCATTAAAAGACAGGAGCTGTACCTTTAAGAAAACATCCTTTACCTGAAATACCCCATGTGGTACTGAGTTTTGTTATCACCAACAATAATGGTCTGGAACTCAGGAGGATCATAGTAAAACCTCCAGTGAAGATTACAGTTCAAGGCTACTGATTTTTTCATTTTATGTTTTCCAGCAAGGATATCATAAGGACCCACTAACTGTAGTCCAAGGCTTCTGGAAAGTGCATCTGTAAAGAAGACAACTTTGTTTTAGGAATACTTTCTGGAAGAAAACAAGGAATAATGCCTTTTCATAGCAAGATATCTCTAAGCAACTACACTAGTCATGGCATGAATATGTTTATTATAAACACTCATGGAAAAGAAGTCAGAGATACAGAAGAGTGGTGTTAACATTCAGGATTTCCTCTTAACTTTATCACTGAATGAACTTAACATTTTGAACATTTCTTCTTTTAGCCAAAGCAAGGCTATTTGTGCTCATATCAGCATTTCAGAGCCATAGATGCCCTGGGTCACTAATACACTTCTGTTAGTTTCAGAAAACATAGAATAAGTGAGAGACACAAAAGACAGAAAAAGACATGGGCTAAAGATAATAAAGAATATTTTCTTCCCTTTCTCTTTATCTCAGCTGTCATTCCAGATTTCCTTACCTCCTAGATAAACTGCCAACCCTAACCTTGACAATTCCATCTTCTTTGTCTACTAACAGATCACAGAGTGAGTGCCAAATAAAACCAGGGTCACAAACTTTACATGAATGTACAACTTAACTTCACATGGGCCCTTGGTGCTTCTGTAAGTAACCCAGGAAAGACCCAGTTACATAAAAATGTAGGGTGGAAAGCACAAGACAATTCCTAGAAGAGGTAACATCATGTTTAAAAGTACGGAGATATTTTATTTGAGGAGTTGGTGAAGGAAGGTGGAGTGAGTTCAGCTTATCTGGAGGGTAAGGGAGCATGTATTCATTTTTAAAGCAACAAGAAAACCATAACCAATGTTACCTGATAAAAATAACATTTACAGTCTGCTACACAAGGATAATTTTTCACACTGTCCCTTACTATATATAAAAATAAAAAGTATAAAATATTTCAAAAGTAAGGTAATGCTATTTTGTAACCTGCTTTTATCTTCCATCCTATCTCTACTAGATTTTTCTGTACATTTTCTCATGCTGTTAAGTGTTATTTCACAGGATTTTTTTTTTTTTTTTTTTGGTCTTTTTGAGACAGGGTCTCACTATGCAGTTCACGTTGGCCTTGAGCTCACTTTTGTAGCCCACTCTGGTCTTGAACTCACACCAATCTTCCTGCCTCGGCCTCTGAAGTACTGGGATTATAGGTGTGCGCCACCACGCCCAGCTATTCCTAGAACCTTTGAGCCTACCATTGCAACATAAATCAACATGAGCATTACATACTCTAGATCCAGCCACCTTTAAAAAGTCTCAAGTATGACTATTTGAGGCTTCAGGGGACATCTAAATACAAGCCATAACAGGATTTTTACTATAGCTTGATATTCCATTATAAAAAGAAATGTCCATCTATTCTACTGATGGATATGTACTATTTACATTCTTTTCTATTCTAAAAAGGCTTGGAATGTACACTTTCTAATAAATATTGGTACTGAGCTATGATTACTTTTTAGAGTGATACAGTGTTTAATAAATGTTTTGGGGGGCTGGGAAGATAGCTCAGTAGAATAAGTGCTTGCCTGGCAAGTACAAGGACCTGAGTTGAATCCCCAGTTCTGCCATAAGGAAGGAAGGAAGGAAGGAAGGAAGGAAGGAAGGAAGGAAGGAAGAAAGAAAGAAAGAAAGAAAGAAAGAAAGAAAGAAAGAAAGAAAGAAATTAACTTTAGCTGGGCACATGCCTGTAATCTGTAATCTCAGCACTTGGGAGGCTGAGGCAGGAGGACTGGTGAGAGTTTGAGGCCAGCCTGGGCTACAAAAGTGAGCTCAAGGGGCTGAAGAGGTAGCTCGGTAGAATAAGAGCTTGACTGGCAAGTTCAAGGTCCTGAGTTCAATCCCCAGTACCACCAAAAAAAAAAAAAAAAAAAAGGTGAGTTCAAGGCCAGCCTGACCTGCATAGTGAGAACCTGTCTCAAAAAAAGACAAAAAATAAATAAAATAAATATTTTTATATAATGCCAAAATTCAGAGCATATGTTTTTCTATACAGTATATGAGTAGTTTAATTATCCGAAAAAAGGGATTATAGTAAAAAGTCATTCCATCATAATCTATGATTAACCTCTTGTGCAGCCTTTCATAGACAGAATAAGCATATGAAAACTACACAGGGTTGTGCATCCCAAACCTTTTCTAAAAAATAAAAACGGTGCTATAAAATCTATACTTTTTTTTAACTAGGCATATTTTAGAAATAAGCCTTTATATTTCCTAAAATTTTGCCTCATGCTTTTGTATCTGTGAATATGCACTGATAAGTTATTGATGAGCATTTAAGCCATTTCTCATGTTTCATTTCAGTAAATAGTTCTAAATTCACCGAGTCCAGTAGACAAGTTCACAGAATGGCTAACTCATACTAGAATTCCTATTATATGTGTGTTTATCCTTCACACTGATAGCAAAGAATGTTATGAAGTTATTTGCCTTTACTAATATAATAGGTGGTGGTTAGTACAGTACTAATTATATTTCTTTTACTGTATCTTATTTATTTATTATGGCCAGCTCAGCCTGCCCTGGGGGTGGGGCTAGTGCAGCATTTCGTGCTGGGTATTGAACTGTGGTTCCTGCAGTTGCCTAAACTTGCCTAAGCAGACACTTTAGACCACTGAGCCATCTCGCCAGCCCACTATGTTGCATTTCTTAAACTGTAAAAAATGTTATTTTTCTATGAACTTTTTTTACCCTTAGTCGGGCTTCCTATTATATTTTCCACTGGTAGAAACTGGTAGAAACAGGTGCAACTCACCAGCTGGCTTTTCAGGGTCAAGTTCCTCACAGAACTTCCAGAAGTGATAGAAATCTTCAGGTAGGGAGAGCTTATAATGGTCTTCTACCTCTTTTCGAACATCACTAGAAACATCAGCTTCACAGGATTTGCTTTTCTTCGCGTCACCTGTCTTCACACACTGAAAATTACCACAGACAACTTTAGTTGTCCAGCAGTCATTTCTGTGACTTTTCTTGCATGACAATATTACTCATTCTTATTTACTCATCTCTGTGGGCTTTGGAGGTGTGTATGAGTATGTTTGATTCAAGTGCTCTAACTAGTGTATTTGAATTAAAAGCTGGGGTCTTTTGGGCAAGTAAAAGAAAAGGAATTTGCATAGTATGTCTTCCAACATATTTCTTTTCAGATAATAAAACTACAAAGAAAAAAGAGTAAACCTCCAGTAGAAAGCAAGAGAAAAATGAGGGCAGATTTTGTCCCCTTTGGGCTAACAAGATATAATCATGCCTTTTGTTCAAACAGATTCCTCAATCATACCAGAAACAAATTATCAGAAATAACTGGATATAAAGAGATTTATCAGTGAAGAAGCTGTTTCGTCAGCAAAGTCCAATAGAGTTATATACAAGTAGTGTATACTTAACAGCTGAGAAGTTAGCAGAAACACTGAAGGCTGAACAAAAAGCCCCATTTCAAATCCTTGAATGCGAGGATTAGGTTGTAAAACTCAAAACTCTAGTAGCTCTACAATATAAGAATACCAGTTTTTGTAAGGAATAAAAGGTATTTTGTAAAGATAACATGTATATTTGGAGTTTACCCATCTTTATTTTTTATTTATTTATTTATTTATTTACTGATTGATTGTATTATTTTAGGGAAAGATCTAAAGTCTCCCAAGAGCTGGGATTATAGGTGTTGCTTTAGTTTTTTAAATTGTATGTTTTTCTTTCTGGGAATCTACATCTATTCTTCTTGAAATATTTGTCTACCAGTACTAGGGACTGAATCCAGGGCCTCACACATCAACCAAGTCCTTGATCATGGAACTATATCCTTAGCCCTTTTCATTTTGAAATGGTGTTGTTAAATTGCTCAGGTTAACTTTGAACTTGTGCTTCAGCTTCTCTGAGCAGCTGTAATTGTAGGTGTGTAACTCTACACCAAACCTATATTAAGTCTTTCTACTTACTTAGATCAGTCATTTTTGACCAGACGATTTTGCCACTCCCACTCTCCCTTGAGGACATTTTGTTTTTGTAGAGGTTTTGGTCAAAATTTGGAAGAATATTGCTCAATATTCTACAATGGATCAACTACCGGGGAGGTACCAAGATGGCAGAATGGTAAGCAGCAGAGAGAGAGCCTCCTTGAGTGCTGCCATCCAGACACTAGAATACAACAATGTGGGGAAAACAAGGAAGGAAGTGGGTTCCCTGGACCTATGAAGGATCTGAAGTGCAAATTGAGGCCTATGGAAAGAGTGAAAAGAGAAACGTCAATGAAGAAGGAGGTAGCTGGTGGTGCCTTTTCCCTGAGATGGGACTGATGGTTCAAGATTCAAACCTGGGAAAAGAAAAAAAAAAAAAAAAAAAGAAGAGGAAGAAGAAGAACCCCACAGGCCTGCATGGAGAGATGTAGCAGTTGAGGGGAGAAGTGAACATGAAGGACTGTACTAGCTAGCGTAAGTATGGAGGGTAGAGTTCCCATGCAATAGAATGACTGGGATCCACACTGGAGACAGGCCTGTTGGGCTCAGAATTCAGGGTGGCTGCTGGCTCCATCTAGCAGCTCCCAGATAGGCTCAGGCCGAAGAACCATATGCTAGTGGCTGTAGGCCAAATGAGTCTGGTTTTGGCCAGAAGGTTCAAGCTTGCTGAGATTATCCACTATCCTGCAGAAAAGATATTGCTGGCTTGCTAGGATAAATCAACAGGGATCGGGACTCTGTCTCTACATGTACAGTGACAGCAGAGACAAACCTGGAAGTGGACTTTTTTTTTTTTTTCTTTTTTTTGTTTGCTTTTATGGTTTTGTTTTTTCCTCCTTCATTGTTTGATCTTGCTTCTATACGAGTTTGAATGTGGCTTCTAGCTTCTTTGTGGTTGCTCTATTCTCTTTTTATCTCTACCTTCTCTTTTCCTCTAGACTTCAGCACCAGTTTTCCAATGTCAGCATGACCACTCTTTGTCCTTCAGCCTTATAACTAATGTCTTCCTTTTCTATTTTTTTCCTTAACCCCCTTAAAATTTTAACTGCTGAAGGTAAAATTGACACAATTAGGTGAGAGACTTTGCCTTGAGAAGAAAGCTGCAGAGCCCTAACTTTGAGAATTGCAGTAGCAGCCACACCAGGTTCTAAAATGGCACTGGCATGGAATTTGTTACTTAGAATCAGGGTCAGTGTTCTTCAGTCTAAGCACTTGACCCCTACAGCCAAGAGAGACGGAAGCCTGGCTACTGCTCCAACTGGCAGCAGATCCTGGCATCATCCATGAGGCATTGGTTTTAGGCACATTCAGAATGCAGCAGTTGTGAGGTTAAGAAGGCTTCTGTTTCAATTTCAGAAGAAGGCCTGGGAAGCCAGGCAGTGTGCCCCTATAAGGGCAGTGTGTGAAGCAGAGAGTGAGAAGCCAATTCAGTGGAAACCCCAGAAGTTTGGAAAAGCCAGAAACATGGATCCTCTAAGGAAAACTGTACAGAGGGAACAAAGCCAGCCTAAGAAAGAAAGCACTGGAGCTACCACCAAGAGCCTTAGGGGCAGAGCCATATAAGGCCTCTGGAGCTCACAACTCAGCACAGACTGCTTCAGATGTTCCAGCTGGAACTATAGGATTTAATGCTTTCCCTGCTGGATTCTGGACTTGTGTTGGTACCAGTGTTTTGTATTCCCCTGTTGTTTACAACTTTTGGAATGGTCATGTTTATCTTGTGCCTTGAATGTTGGATGTGTTTAACTTTTCTTTTGTACATGGGCTCACAATGAAGTCTGCCTTGGATATTGGAGGAGACTTGGGACTTAAGACTTTTCAGCAATGCTCAAACTGCTGGGACTTTGACAATTCTTCAAAATGAACTAAAATGTCTTTGTCACAAAGGGATGTGCACAAGACTTTGGGGGTCAGGATGGAATGTTATGGTTTGTATCTAGTTGTCCCCCCAAAACCTCATGCAGTCATGGGGCAAGGACTTCTAGAATTTGAGACTAACTCATTATCCACTGGGCTTATGTATGTGTCTTGGTATTACTGGGGCAATGAGTGTGTGTACCTTCCCTAGCCTGAGGTGATAGCCTGAATGTATTATAAGAGAGACAGAGGAACAGACTTGCTCTGTTGCTCTCTGTTTCCCTGGTTGGTCGGTTGCCTCTGTCGCCATTTGTTGCTGTCCTGCCACCATGAACTGCTGGCCTCTGCCATGTGCCTCTTTGCCTTGGATCCAGCTGAGTGTGGACTGAAACCTCCAGTAACTGTGAGCTAAATAAACCTTTCCTTTGCTCATTTTGGGTGTCAGGTATTTGTCCCAGCAGTGAGAGAAGAGTAACTGAGACAATACTGCATATAATTTTCTGCTTTTAGATTTTTTTTTTAGTTCATATAGTTAAAAATGGGAAACTAATAGTTAAATCAGTTGTTTTCTGGCTGTGAATGATGCTACTGTTGTTGCTGATGGTAGTACTTTGCCCAAAAGTGACAAAATTACTCTAAACAGATATTGTTCCTGGTATTCTAAGACTGAGACTTATGAAGTGTCATAGAAAATACTATGGCATGGTACCAGAGAAGAAGGGGCTCAGGCAAACAGGCAGCAACTTCTCATTCCCAACAAATTGAAGTTGTAGAATCTTCCAACAGACTCAAAATCTAAAACCAGCTACACCTGCAAAATGCTTTGGAGAAGTAGTACTTTCTTAAGGTGTTCTCAATATTAGCAATAAAGAAAACACGATAGGCAATTTACAAGCATCTCTCCATGAATTAAACCTTAAAAAGCAAAAGAAAATGAGAAAACAAACAAGATGCCACCTCAGACATCAAATGCACCAAAGGCAAACCCGAGGGGCAATGAGGTGGGACACCCCAAAAGCCACCCACTCAGCATCTCTGAAGCAAGGCATATAAAACTTCAATCAACTATAATAAAAAAATATACAGCTAGGTATATCATAGTCAAGATTCGAGAAATTCAACACCAGAATATAATCTTTAACACTGTTAGGGAAAAGAAACAAATCACCTATAAAGGAAATCCCATCAGAATCACAGCTGACTTCTCAGCACAAACTCTCAAGTCAAGAAGAGATTGGAGTAAAGTATTTCAAATTCTAAAGGCAAACAATCTTCAACCAAGATTGATGTGCCCCACAAAACTCTTTCAAAAATGGAGAAATAAGTTATTCCATGACAAAGAACATCTGAGGAAATTTATGACCACCAAACCAGCACTCCAAAATAGGTTGAAGGATATTCTAGAACAGTGGTTCTCAACCTGTGGGTCATGACCCCAGCGGGGGTCAAATGACCAAAACACAGGGGTCGCCTAAAACCACTGGAAAATGTTATTTATTTGGAATTACAGTTTTGAAGTAGCCACCAAAATTATTTTTTGGTTTGGGGGTCACTGCAACATCAGGAACTGTATTGCAGGGTCATGGCATTAGAAAGGTTGAGAACCACTGTTCTAGAAAGAGATAATAATGGCTACAATCCCATAAAGAAACTCCATGTCCATATATAGAAGGATTCTACCAGGCAAGGCAAACAGAGGAACAGAGGCAGGGAAGGAAAAAAAAAAAGGAAAATAATATGACAAGGATAAGTTTATACATACCAGTTATAATCATCAATATTAATGGTCTTAATCCACCAATCAAAAGACAGACTGGAAGAATGGATCAATAAGCAAGACCTAAACTACGTTGCATAAAAATAAACAAATTTATTTATTTTTTATTTTCTAGAAACAAATTTAATTCAAAAATAAATTCATAGACTTAGAAGTCAAAGGATGGAAAATACTCCATGCAAGAGAAACCCAGATAAAAAGCAGGGATAGCTATTCTATTTATAGACAAAGTAAACTGTAGTCAAAGAGAGATCGGGAGAGATAAAGTCATAACCTTGTGAAGAGATAACCACCATAAATTTATATACAATGAATATCAGTGCAGCCAGTTATATAAAAACAATTGATAGCAATGAACATGAAAAACCAAATAAGCACTAATACAATTGTATAGAGGTTCTCAATAACACAGTCACAAAAAGATCAACTAGACAAAAAAAAAAAAAAATCAACAATGAAGTATCAGAACTAAACCAAACTTTTCAACAACTGGACTAAGTAGATATCTAGAGAGTGTTTCATCCCAACACATCAGAATACACATTCTTCTCAGCTGCACACAGGATATTCTCCAAAAGAGACCACACATACTACCTCAGAAAACATGCTTAAATGAAATTATCCCATGTATATTATTAGATCATGGTACAATGAAATTGGAAATGAATGGCAAAAGAAATCACAAGAACTTTATAAACACATGGAAATTAAATATCATGCTCTTGAACAAAAAATATATCACAGAAAATTAAGGAAGAAATTAGACAGATTCTACAATTAAGTGATAATTACAGTATGACATACCAGAATTTATGAGATACAAAAAGGGAAGTTTATAGCAGTGAATATCCATATCATGAAAACAAAGTAAGCACAAATAACATCTTAATGGTGAACCTCAAATGTCTAGAAAAAGAAGAGCAGGCTAAGCCAAAAGCTCACATAAAGGAGGAAATCATAGAGATCAGAGTAGAGATTAAAGCACTGAATACTTACAAGAAATTACAAGGAATCAATTAATTAAAGTGCTGGTTCTTCGAAAGATTAAATAGAACTAACAAACTCTTAGGTAATCATAAAAAAAAAAAAAGAAAAAAGGAAAGATTCAAATTCATACAACTAGGCATTATAGGGGTGAAAACACAATAGATCCTGCAGAAATCTAGATCAATTACACCTAGTTTGAAAACATAGTATACTATAAAACTACTGTGACAAAAACAACATGGTACTGGGGGGACAAAAAAGACACAAAGCTCAGTGGAACAGATTAGAAGATGCAGAAACAACTCCAGATATATTCAATCACTTTATTTTTGACAAAGGTGCCAAGCACATTTACTGGAGGAAAGCCTCTTTAAAAAATGGTACTGGAAAAACTGGTTCTGCATTTGAGGAAGATTAACATTGGGCCTGTATCTTTCATCATGCACTACATTCGGAATTAATCAAAGATCCAAATATTAAAACAGAACGATTAAATACACTGGATGATAGAATGGGTAAAGCTCTTGCAGGCATTGGTGCAGGTAAATACTTTATGAATAAAGCTCTGAACACACAGGATCAGAGAGAATTAACAACTGAAATCTCATCTTATCAAAAAGTGTTTGCAGTGCTCCCTTCGGCAGCACATATACTAAAATTGGAATGATACAGAGAAGATTAGCATGGTCCTTGTGCAAAAATGACATGCAAATTTGTGAAGCGTTCCATAATTTTTATGCACGTCATTCTGGACTTTTAGATGTGTACTCCTTCTAATGTAAACTCAGTTACTACTATACTCTCTCTCAAGTAAATGGTTGGTTAACAAAAAAACAAAAAAGAGTATTGAGAATAAGAGACTAGGCAAAATGCCATAGGCTTGACAGGCTACAATTTGTACATCCTTAGATTCCTAAATGTCTGTGTAAAAATGTGTAATTGCTTTTTATCACATTCTATAGAGATTTATTAGAATATCAATGATTGAAGGAAAATACCAATGTCAAGCTAAGTCTAAAATGTTTGATATTCAGAAAGAGAGTGATGTTAAGCTCAATTACCTAGGCTATAGAGTAATAGTATCACGAAGCTTCTCTGCTGGAGGTTTGAAAATGAGCTCAAGGCCAGCCTGAACTGCATAGCGAGACCCTGTCTCAAAAAGGCAAAAAGAGAACCTGTGCTGTCACATCCTATAACTCAGTAGTTACCCAAATTTTCTGTTCAAGATTATGGGACCTCAGAGGAAAGGGATAAATGAAGTATACTAGGGAGAGTCATCTGGGGAGAAAACATTCTCTCAGGTTTTCACAGAGAGCAAACTGGTCAAGCGATGGCCGTGACTCGTCCTGATGGCTGACACTGACAACAGTTCTACAAAGTACTGTAAATGGTTCCAAAGTTAATCCTGAGATTTGACCTTGGAAAATACAAATGATGAAAGTTTTATTATACAGGTCTTGCTTTAACTTGCCCTCGAAAGTTAAGAAAAGCTGAAATCTGAGGCATCAAACACAGAGCTAGATTAGTATGGTGAGCTGTAGAAGGCTTAAATCAATAGCCTTCAACATTGCCAGTTTCACCGGTAACCCACTGCGATTATGGAACACTGGACTACATATACAACTACTTCCTCTTAGTTCAAAGAGAAGAAATTTTTTTCTTACTTTCTTTACCAATATCGATTAGAAAATTTATCACATCGATACCCCGTGTTCTGTATAACTATTATGAGAACAAAATGCACTGTGTCAATTATTGTGAATGTACTACTAACGTGTTTTGAAACTCTCACATTATCTCTTATTAAAAGTAATAAAAAAGAAATAAATAAATTTAAAAAGTGTTTGCATAGGAAATTGCCAACAGAGTAAAAAGACAACTCACAATAAGGGGAAAATGTTTGCCACCTGTTTCTCAGATGAAAGATTACTATGAAGAACATATAAAGAAAACTCAAAAAAAAAAAAATCAGACCTTATCGTTACCCTATTACCTTGTTTTGAATTTGCAATGCACAGCATAGGTCTTCTTTACAAAGACCTGAGAATTTTGACCTAGATGTCTTATATTTGCATTCTTTCACTTTCCAAATAGGCTCAAGTTTACTGATGTTACTGTAGATCATCATTCAGTCAACATAATGTCTAAATCAGATTATACAAAAGAAAATTCACAGTGGAACTGTTTTGGGAGCAAAAAAACCCCACACAAAATGTCTATTGACAGAATGGGTAGTTGTAGGGCTTTTAAACAACGCAACAATACACTTAGTGAAAAAAATATATAACTAAACAATATGGACCATATCAGTATTTAATAAATAAGTCAAGATTATATGCAGTATGATAATCTTTTAATAATGTTCTAGAACTACATAAAATAATGTTTGTGTATACCCTCAGAAGAGATGAAGTAGGCAGAAAGGATAAGGGATAAATACATGCATGAAAGTAGGATTACTGTCAATGTTTCAGTTCTGGGACTGGGCAGTGGTTTCACAGGTGTTTGTTATATTACTAAATAAATAAGGTTAAAGAGGACCAGGAACCGACAAATGTTAAGTTTATTACACTATTAATTATAAAGCCAAGGAGGAAATACACTTTCTGCCCAGCTTCCTTATGAGTGGGACCCTCCCACTTTTCTGTCTCCCAGCCTCAAACCAGGCTGCACGCCTCTTTGAGCCCCAAAACACTCTAAATACTTTCACGTCAAGGGCTTGATTTCTCCTCCTGAATCATTTTCAAATTTAAGTTGCTTTAAGCGACTTCTTTAACAGCCCCGGGACTTGTTCAATCCGTCTTCGGGGGTCCCACACTTTCTCCACTCCAGCGTCAAAATCCCAGACCAAAAGTGCGCAGTAAAATGCGCATTCGCTAGCGCCCGCCTCCCCAGCGTGGGGTCTACGTTTTGAATCCCGGCAGTTATCGGTTTCCCATCTATGTGGCTGGAAAAATGAATGCGCTTTGACTGCTTCCTCGGGAGCCACGCCAAGAGAAGTGGGGGGGAGAGATAAAGCCGCCACTTTCCGTGCCCCATTCCCAGCACAGCAGGAAACGGCCCTGAGAGAGGCCCCGCAACGAACCGCAGCTCCCGGCCACACGGCAGGCGCTCGATGACGCCCGGATGAGTAAATGTGCGGCCCAGAACCCTGGCCATCACTTCCAGCGCCCCGCAGAGCGCGCGGAGCCTTTCCCGCCATACCTGGTGCTTCTCCAAACCCAGCCTGCGCTTCGCGCCGCCGCCGACCATTGTGCAGCTGTAGCGCTCTGGAGCCGAGCTTAGTCACGTTACTTCCGAGCTCGGTCGAGTACTTCCGGGTTCAGACACCACCAATCCGAATGCCCGCGCCAAGGCGGTGCGCGCAAATACAGGGAAAGCTCCGCCCCTATCCTCCTCGAGACCCCGCCCACTCCTCCTCTTGGTTCGGGATTCGGCGAATCAGCGCGTCGTCGCGCACTCGGGCACCGCCTTCCAAAGAGGAGCTGGGGAGACGGTGGGGACTGTTGGGGTGATCCGACCGGATTCGCGTTCCTCCTCAGCTGTTTACTGTTGCCCAAGTTCAGAGTGTGGTGCCGCCCTCGCTTCGGCCTTAAATTCATCCCCTTCCCTCCCTATTGTACTTTATTACCTAATGCAGATTCATCCTTTTATCTCTCAGAAGTGAATCCCACGTGTGTCGTGCACTGTAGACCTGCAACACCAGCACTTTGAGGGATCTGCTAAGAAGGCAGAATCTCAGGCGCTACCCACATAGATCAAATGAAAAACTGTAGATTAATAAGATTTACATTCCTCTGCACATCGAAGTTTTAGAAGCACAGCTCCATCACAGACCTGGCAAGGTCCAGTACCGCCTTTTTTTTTTTTTTTTTTTTTTTTTTTTTTTTTTTTTTTTTTTTTTTTTTTTTTTTTTTTTTTTTTTTTTTTTTTTTTTTTTTTTTTTTTTTTTTAATGTATGTAGTGCAGAGTCTACAGGGTCTCACTGCCATAGATTGGACTCGCAATGATTCTCCTGTTTTCAGCCTCCCAAATGCCCAGTCTCAGTTTCTGGTTTAGCGCGCAGGGGGCGGAGGCGGGTCCGGCACTGCACTGGGGGATCGAACCCTGGTTCTGCTCTCTGCCTAAACAGGCTTTTAGTCTGCTGAGCTATCAAGCCGGCCCCGCTGCCACATCCTGGAGACTTATTCTGCCCGTACTCCCTTGCCCCTCATTTTACTCTCCTCTTGTCTTTTTGTGGAACGTCTCCTCCAGTAGCGGCTCCCCAGCCTTCACACTGAGATGGAGCACCAGCCCTTTTAATTTTTTAAATTATTTTAACATCGTTTTAGTCAGGCAAATAATGCAGCTATTTCAAACAAATCGAGACAACATACTAGAAGAAAGTAAAGGACATACTGTGTGTAAAATCCAACCTGTGATTTTGAGTTCCCCTCAAATTCGGCACCAGCCTGAAGCTGTTGGTAATCCTTGCACCTATTTCCAAAGTAGCAGCTCGACTCTGGGTATGCTGAGTGTCACTCTGTGGATCCCCACACCTTCTGTAGGATCTAGTTAGTGATGCAACAGCAAATAAGTCAAAACCCAGGTGCCATACACTTGTAAGCTCATTTTCTCTTTGATGTTACAGCACTTTCTCCAGGTGTGGCTGCTCCCCACACTCCCAATCTTTTATATCTGAAACTCGTGGACCTAAGCAATGCACTTTGGAGGGATTGCCCCAGTATTTTAGCTCCCAGTACATTTGAGAAACTCTATGCTTTTTATTTTTTTCCTGATAAGTGACTCATTTCTTTTTTTTTTAATAGGAATTTTTATGTATTTGTTTTGTTTTGTTTTGTTTTGTGGTACCAGTGATTGAATTCAGGACCCTGCACTTGCCAGGCAGGTGCTTATTCTACCGAGCTATATCCTCGGCCCCCTCATTTCTTTTCAGGTAACCTATTTTTGTTTGTTCCCCATCCCCCCTTAAAAATTTTACAGACGTTCTGAGGTCCAGGGCCTTGCGCTTTGCCACTTTGCCAGGCAGGTGCTCCTAAAACAATCACATACCTTGGTTGTGGGACTTTTTTTTTTTTTTTTTTTTTTTTTTTACTGAACTCACACTTGGTTAGCTGTTCTCAATCTTGATACAAATCATCTTTAATTTGGGGGAAGTTTTCTAGTGTTACTGGATAATTTCCTCTGTTCCATCCCTCATCAAATTTCATCAAAAATTATTCAGATGTTAAACGTCCTTGATGGTTTTTTCTTGTCCTAATTTTTTTCTCTTCATCTTTTTATTCTACTTTTTGTGTGCCTTTTTCAACTTAGATGACTCAATCAAATTATTTTATTTTATTATACCTCCATTATAAGTGCTCTTTTTATTGTTTTTATATTATATTTTTTCAGAAATTTAGCTTTTTTTCCCCCCCAAAGACCTAAATTATGTTTTTTAAAGGCTTTTTATGTAACTATTGATTTTAATTCTCCTGAGTCTTTTTTTTTTTTTTTTTTGATTGGTTGGCTGGTTTGTTGATTTATTATTTCTATCTCATCTCCGTCCTTTATGCTGGACTCCTCTTAACTTGGGTGGCCATCTTTGCTCTCCATTTACATGTAAAAGTGATTATCAGAAAACTGCACTGGAAGCTTAGGCACAGCCTCTTCTCTACAGACAGGGTCTATAATAATGGGGTAAGGGTCTTCTTCCAGAGAGTAATCTTCTCATTTCTTGCTTTGAGAATATACCATTTCCTTGGAACCAAATGGGGAAAGGAGGCTTGGAATCTTAATAATGTCAATATTTACACTATGTCAGTCTGGGTCTTCCAGAGGAACAGAGCCAATAGGATCTCTGTCTTCCTATTATTTATCTGTCTATCAGTTGATGTGACCGTGGGGGCTGAGAAATCCCACCAACTATTGCATGCAAGCTGGAGACCTGGGGAAGCAGGTGCTGTAATTTGTGAGCAGGGTTGCTGGTGGTGCTGCTTGCAGGGCCTGAACTGAAGGTCTCAGAACTAGGACTGGGGGCAGGACAGATTTGGTGATCCAGTTCAAGAAGTCTAGCAATCATCCCTTCCCTCACTTTCATTCCCACCTTCAGTGGATTGTAATTTTTACCCAGATATTTGGATGCCCTGTGATCCAGTCAAAATGACACATAAGTAGTCAGAGGAAAGTTGCTTATTTCAGTGCAGCCAGGAAGCACAGAAAGAGAAAGAGCCAAAGAAAAGCACTTACCCTTCCAGGTCACTCCTCCAGTGACCCACCTTACCACCTAACAACACATGAATTTGTCAATAGATTAATTCTTTAATAAGTATAATGCCCCCACAATCCAATCACCTTCCAAAAGCACCACCTCTGAATGTGTGGACCTTTGAAAGACAGTCTAGGGCTGGTGAAATAGCTCAGCAGTCTAATATGCCTGCTTAGGGACAGTGGTTCTGATCTTCATCACCACGTGCCAGGCCAGCCCTGCCCCTACAGTGGGCTCAAAAAAAAAAAAAAAAAAAAAAAAGACACTCTAGTGCTAAACCATAACTAAAGCTGTTGCCCATCCTTGCAGGATAGCATCAGTTTTCCAGAAGCCTAGACCCTATCAAGGGCATTCCAATTCCCAACATATCCTGTAACATATAATTCCTTCTAGAGGCTTTTTTTTTTTTTAACCCCTGGGATCTGGTTCGAACTCACGACCTTGTGCTTGCCAGGCAGGCACTTGTGCCACGGAGCTCTCTCCCCAGCCCCTAGAGGCTTTTGATAGTAAGGGATTTAATTATAGGATATAGATGATTGTGTTAAAGGCAAAGAAAAGAAGTGTTGGGGGGGCAGCAGGATGGCTCAGTGGTCTAATGCTCCTGCTTAGGAAAGCTTAGGCGATTGCAGGGACTGCGGTTTGATCCCAGGCACCACATGCTGTGCCAGCCCTGCCCTCAGGGCAAGGCTGAGACAGCCAAAAAATAAATAAACAAACAAAAAAGTTCTGAAACAAGAAATAAAATAAAATAAAAAATTCTAAAAAAAAAAGAAAAAGAAGTGTTCAAAGGGTGAACCTTTGTATAAATTTCCATTTTAAAAGCCAGCAAAAGCTTCAAGTGTAGCTGACTTCAGATGACTACAAAGCAGCTGTTAACCTTTGACACCATAATTTGACCTATCTGGAACTACTTGACCCTGAAAAATCACTCAAAAAGTGACACAACTCTTTCACCCACCATGCTTGCTCCAGATTGGCAGTCTGGGGACTGTGTGCCTTTGGTTAGCACTAGCTGGATGACCCAAACACATCTTTAAAAGGTTCCCGATGTTCCTCAGTCTTCATATTTACCCTGGATGAAAAGTAGAACCAATTCACTAATACAGTTCTTTTCTTCACAGAATGTCTTGTGTAATCTAACTCCAAGAAAAGCTGGCATGTACTGAGTGCTCAGTAAATACAGTGTTAACTGAACAGTGATCACCAACAGTGAATATGCCCTAATTCATCCTCCCCCATTGAGGCATTTATTCATTTGTTATTAAGTGTTAAATATGTGTCAGCACTATTGACATTGGCAAGACTGAGATGTTGCAGTCACTGTGTCCCAGGCAATTAGCATGTACTGAAGAGAGCGATAAGCGTAGCATAGTTAATATTCCTGTTAATCACACGAAGGAAGAATAAGAATTATGTGTCTTTATCACATTCTAAGCTTCTAGATCCATGGTTTCAGGTCAGTCTTCCCCAAAAAACTGTTGTAATCATTGAATGCTTTGAATATCACAGTGACAGTCAGTCCTGAAATCCAGGTAAATATGTCATATAATTGCTGGGAAGTCACAAATGACAAGAAAGGATAATATGTTGGGAACTGAGTTGGTGATAGAGGGAGGATAAAAGGCAGTAACCAAGATCAAAGACTTGGAAAACTGCCAAAGAGGGGACAGGGGAGATAGCTCAGTGGAATAAGTGCTTGCCTGGCAAGTACAAGGGCTTAAGTTCAATACCCTGTTCCAAAAAAAAGAGGGGACACGCACTTGGGGGACTATTTCACTAGAAGGCCCCAACTAGAAATCACTGCTGCATAATATTTATTTTTAAAAAATGTATTTAGTATAGGGTCTACAGTGTCTCGTTACATAGATCAGATTCATAGTGATCCTGTTTTCAGCTTCCCAAGCACTGGGATTATAGGCATACACACCACGCCCAGTTTCAATCACAGGCACACTAGGGGTTGAAGCAGTTGCTTTAATCCGCTGAGTATCTGGCCTGCCCTTGTGTAATATTTCTTGTCAAGGTAACTCATCTCACCAAGTTTGTAAAATTTCTGAAAATGATATTACATATTAATTTTGGAACAGCTTAATTGTATTGAAAATGAAAATAAAATTAATTACCATAGCCCAGGACCCTGAAGCAACCTTACTTGTTATTTGGTTGAATACAAATATGTATTTTCTACATGTTCTTGTATGTTTTTACATAGTTGAGATAATACTGTGTATAAGAATTTATATTTGGCTTTTTAAAATAAAGCTTTGTAAGAAATATTGTTAAATTCTTCATCAATATTTTGGTAACTACATAAATATATCATTGGACATATGGTTTAATTATGTACCTATCCTTCATGACAAATTTCCACAAATGTTCATTTGCTATAAATAACTGTAGTCAATGTCTTTATACGTCAAGCTTTTTAGAATGCACTTGCTCTGCATCCAGCCATCACTTAGGGTCACTTTTGTGTCAGGCACTGTGGGTAGGCCACTGTGAGTTCTAAGTGGCCTCCAGTTTTATAGCAATTGCGCACTACCTTGTATGGAATTGGTAGCATTTCACTCCAAGCAGATTATCAGAAGCTCATTCAAAAAAAATATTTAAAAGCTATTCCATTCTTGTGTTTGTTTGAAGGGTAACAGCAGGGCAAGAGAGAGAGAGTGGTGTTTGCACTGATGTCAGTGTATGGGGAAAAGGTTATAGGCAGAGATGAATCACTACATCATCACGGTGGTCCATGAGAGTTCTGAACCAAGGGACATAAGAAAACATCATTAGAAACTGGGTCAAGATTGACAGATGTTTTTGCAGATCCTCAAATGCTTCTCACTAGAGAAGACATGCAAAAAACAAGACAAGGGCTGGGGCGGTAGCTCCGTGGCACAAGCACCTGCCTGGCAAGT
Source organism: Myocastor coypus (assembly GCA_004027025.1). Classification (NCBI taxonomy): domain Eukaryota; kingdom Metazoa; phylum Chordata; class Mammalia; order Rodentia; family Myocastoridae; genus Myocastor; species Myocastor coypus. The sequence goes on along the minus strand of PVJA010027686.1, from coordinate 8,304 downwards.
GCAAGGTTGTGAGTTTGAACCTTGGTCCCACCAAAAGCAAAGCAAAACAAAACAAAACAAAACAAACAAAAACCAAGACAAAACAAAATGGAAAAAAAGAAAGAAAAGAAAAACAAACAAACAAAAAAATCCCACGACCTCTGGTCCTTAATAAGGAGCAACCCTCAATTAAGTCAAGTTTAGAGTAATTTTTTTTTTCTGTTCTTACTTTCTGAGTTTTGAGCAGTAGCTTGGATAAATGGAGACCTAACAAATATATTATTTCCAGCTAAATAGAAGAGCTTTTTCATTTGATATTTTGGGAAATTAAAGGCATAAAAATAGACAGTTTTCCTTTCTATTAGACACATTTATTTCCTTGCTGCTAACATAGCTATTAAATCCCATGCCTTTCTCTTTGGTAAAATACCACCACAAAACTGATGGAAGTGACTTTAGATGCTGTCTGCAAAATAAAGAGGCAAACTGTTCCTTCCATTCTGAAGCATTGTTTTCTTTCTTCAGAAATATGTATTTGCTATAGGATTGTCTAGCCCCAGGGCTCTTAGACACACGGCACATTGTCGTGGCTACAGCTGAGGTAAGGCTGCTACTTCTATGATTTTCTTTTTAGATCAGGAAAAATTTGCTGGATTAAATTAGCCACAGGAGGGCTCCATTGCAGTTTCTGGGAAAAAATAATCTTGCCATTGTACTTCTCTGATACACAATTTTATCTTTCATTGGACATACCTATTCATAGCTGTTAAATAAGAAGCCAATACATATACCTCAAGTACATTTACAACAGCCATTTAAATAATTCCAGAGAATATTTCCTTGGGAAATGACAAAAAAATGAGACTTGAAATGATAAACTGCAATTTATCCATTTTATTTTTATCTCAAAAATTTACAGCAATAACTTATATTCAATATATAATAGCTTATATTCAATTTATGGATGTCTAATATGCTCACAGTTGTGTATTCTCCATTATTTTGCAGTCAGCCAAGCAGAGACTTACTGCTACCCAGTCTGACAGTCCAGATGTTGCATGTCTTTATTTCCATCAACAGCAGTGCTTCCCTACAGGTTTTCAGGGTGGTAATAGCTACTGCAAGAAGAAAAGTATGGAATTTCTCTATGAAACAAAGTTGGATGCAAGTTTTTACTGAAGAATTTACCAATCCATCACTGTGCATCTCCTAGAGTGGCATCTCATGCATTCTTTTTTTTTTTTTTTTGGTGGGACTGGGGTTCAAACTCACGACCTTGCACTTGCCCAGCAGGCACTTGTGCCTCGGAGCCATCTCCCCAGCTCCTCATGCATTCTTAAAAACTAGAATTATTGGGTACTTTTTGTTTAAGGACCAAAAGCATGGCTTCAAGCCACTGAATTAAGAAAAATAAAACACCTTAAAAGAGAATAAAATATTGTGAGCTCTTTCCTACTTAAAGAGATGATGAAAAACACATGGAAATTATCACTTGTGCATTTATACTTTTTGAATTTCCTCTATAATTTTCTTGTGTACCTCATTTACAGAAGTTATGGAAACCTCTACAGACATTAAAATGACAGTCAGATCCAGTCATGATGTGAATCCTCAAAGCATTCAAGTAGTTCTAACTTACCCTTTCCTTAGATATTAACAGTTGCACTTGTAGTTGTATGGCTTGTTTAATTAAGAAAAATAAAAACCCATAGTAGTCCATGGGTCTAGTCAATTGGTTGAGGATGTCATTCTACACTTGTGTTTTGGTGATGTCTTTGACTATGAGCTTCAAAGCACATGCAGTGTATGACTTGTGTGTGGATGTCCCTCCAAAGCCTCCTATGGTTATAGGTGGGGCTTCTTCAGAGGTGGCTGGGTCTGGAGTGTATGATGCTAGGATTAAGGTGTGATTATAAAATTAGTCCACTAATAGGTTTGGCACTACCCTAATCCAAACAGCCCAGATACAACATAAGAGGGGCAGAATGATTCTGTTAAGGTCCCTTGTTGCATTGCTATAGTCTGCCTCCTGTGAACTGTTCCCCTCTGTCAGTCATCCTGCCTTGGAACCAGATTATTATGGACTGGAACCTCGACAAGCTGTGAGCTAAGTAATTCTCTCTTATCTTTGGGCATTGAGTATTTTGTTTCAGCAACAAGAAAAGTAATACATGAGGCTAGACTTTAGCTCTAAGTGAAGAAATGATCACACAGGAGAGTGAAGAAATGTTTTGAATAAAAATCATCAATCCTTATCATTTCATAAGGGCTTCACTCTGTAAGGTAAACATAACAATAAGCAATATATACTTTTCTTTTAAATAGGACATCCTGTGGCTGCATGGTAGTTTGTATCATTCTTTCTAAGAGTCTACTCATAAGTGATTAGGTTTTTCTGAGCAGATAAAATAATTTCTCTTCCATTTTGACAGATCTCCCTCTCAGGTCATGTCAATATTTTATCCCCTGATATTAACTGTTCCTCCTCCTCTTTCTTCTCTCTCTCCTCGCTCCCATCCCCCCACCCAACACACCAAAGAATTAAAATAAGGCAGTTCTCCTTGAAGGAGATTATTGACCAGCATTTTTATTTATCTGGGTTATAGAGAGGAAAAACTATGCAGGTACCTAAGGCAGGACTGTGCAGAAAGAATTCCTTCTCCTATGGAAGTTGTCAGGTGAAATCCTGCTGCTAAAATGAAGATCTGAAGGGATGACATAAAGATATGCCTGAGCTCAAGGCAAACTTCATGGGATTGATAGTAGAGGAGGAGGAAGGATACCAGTTGGAGAAGTATCTGCCAGATATGCTTTTCTTAAACAGTTCTTCAGTTTGGAGATAACTGAGTCCCTACTGCCTCATCTGACTCTCTATGAAATTATGTCCTTCTATCAAAATGGAATGTCATAGTAGTGTATACTAAGACCATTGTTTACCATTCTTTCCAATGTGTCCTTGGATTATTTTATTTTCCACATCTACCTTCCATTCTGGAAAGTTTTCCTTAGGAATCTGGACTAGACAGGGTTGTTTCCAACCCTGGTACTTCACGTTCTACCTATGTCAATGTGGACAATTTGCTTACTGTTGCTAGGGTTTAGTATTCTTTTTTGTAACTACAGATGGTAATACTACCTACTTCCTAAGGGCTATTGTAGGGATTAAGAATATGAGTGTAAAATGCTATGTTGAACTATTATTATTATAGAGCTCTTGAATTTCACGTTCAAATCCAAGTTTCTTATAGAGTCACCTCCAGTAATCCATGGTGGAAAGAATAGTTTCCTTTGCTGAGTTTTTGTGGTACATACTGTTCTCGTTACCAATAGGTCAACAAGAGGGAAAGTTTTTGGATAGTAGGGAGTATATGTTATGGTAGTATCTAGCACAATATTTTGTATACAATAGTTACCCTACAAATAATTATTAAAACAAGAAGTCAAAAGGATGTTTCAATGCACTGTTTGAGTGAATCAATGAGTTAGAAAGCAAAAGCTAGTTTTTCAGTTCTTAATTGATTATGCATAAGGAAAGTATAGAAGATGGTGAGTGAAGTGGATTTTTTGGAGAATTCAGCTGTTGGGGAAATTGAGGCATTGGATTTAATGTGTGCTGTGTGCAAGAGTAGAAGCGTGGAAAGGGGCAAGGATGCCCAGCTCCACTTTCCTATAGCTGGCCTCAGCTGAGAAGGAAGTTTTTTGCCTTTTAAGGAAGACTGAACTTTGAGCATTTTTCTGGTGTTAGGAATTGAATGCAGGGCCTCATACATGCTAAGCATGAGCTCTGGAAGTTTGAAATTTTAATTAGGGGGTGAGATTAGACAGTCATCATTGAACTAAGACTATTTTTTCATCACTTGTCATTGGCAGCTGTCTTGTTACTTGAGAACAACCAAAGTTTCTGTGATCCACCCTTGTTTTCACCAAACACAAGAAGAACTGCCCAAATGAGGGGCTGGAATAACCAAGTGAGGAAACTAAGTTGTCTTCTCATTTCACCATAGGAACCTCACAACCAATGCAGTGGTATCATACGGTCAATTTAGTGTCAGTCCTGGCCTACTGGAGAGTAGGAAAGGAATAAAAGCTGTGAGAGGAAATCAGAGGCCATCAAAGTCTGATGTGCTTCTCACAGTAAGGGGAAGGGGCCCTGCTATGTGCTGGGCAGCTCACACCTTTGCAGTTGTCTTGACTGTGGCATAGATGTTGATAGTTTTGCTGCTCGCGGTTACCTTTCTTCCTCTTTCCTCATGGATCAAGTGTCTGCTCTCGTCTCCCCTGGCAAAACCACCACTGCCTGGCTTTTGCTTCATGGGCTCCCAGGACAAACTAGCTGCAAGCACCTCCATGTACTGTGCTATTAGGAGAGTTGTCATATTTTTTCAAATCTCTATTTGATTAAAAAAAATGTTTCCATTGGGCATAGTTGTCAGCAGCCATGATAGTCTTTGTAAGCAGAAGCCCTCCTGCTCCAGGGAGGGCTTTCAGAAACCTCACCTCACAGTATCTGTCACAGGATTGCTCCAGCAGCCCTTTTGTTCATGTTGCACCTCTAGTTTGCAAGCTCTTGAGATTTTACCATTTATATTAGCTTCACTGAAGTCCACTTGAGACAGGGGCTCACAAATCATTACATGTGAAATTATGAACTCACTGAAGCATTCAGGATTGTTGTGAGGAGGGAAAGATGTATTTTTGAGGCCTGGAGAAGGTAAGTAGACTTGTTTTCCATTCCTGCCTAGGGATTAGGAGTAAAATAGTGATCAGGTTTAGTGTGGCATCATAACAGCTGGTCCCATGGCCAATCAGAAAATAATTCAAGGATATCTATTTTGTTACCGCTCTCCTTTTTATTTCCTCTGTCTTGTTATTTCCTCTCTGGTTGCCACAGATACCTGTCAATGTCTTCTTTAGGCCCTGCTAAGGTTTGTATATTCTGCTTAGTATCCCTATTCCAGACTTTTCTGCCCTTTTATCATAACACTGCAGTGCTAAGAGAACCTCCAGGAAAGATGACTTACAAATCAAGTTGTTAGGGAATGTTAACAATATATACTATTTGGGGCGTGGAGGGACTGTTTTAAAATTATGCTGGGACAGAGAAATTTGAGAGATGCTTGTACACTAAAGGTCCTAGCTTGAGTCAGTGCCCCCTAACAATTATTCTGTTTGGAAATTTGGCTTGAGAAGAGAGATTCCCTCTTGGGTGCCTGAAGGAAAAAGAGAACATCAAGGAAGAGATGTGTGTTTGTCACATAGTCATATTTTAGTGGATAGATTCTACAGCCACAGGGCGTGGCGTCAGGGCCCAGTCCTAACCCTCAGCCACTGGCAGCAACCTTGGACAAATTGCTTTGTCTCCTATTCCCAAGTTTTATTTATGAGACAGACAGAGCTGTAGTTACATGACTCTCTTGGGTGTTTTGAGTTAATTTATAGTCTCCTGAAAGTAGTGCATGGCTCATTTTATAAGCCATACAAGTGCCAGCTACTAATACTCTGCTTCTCAGTCCTTTTCAATTGGCTGCTTGCTGCACTGTGTGAAGAGATGAGGGAAACGGGAGTACTGTGTTTATTCCTATTTATAAAATTAGGACAAAGAAATGGGAAAAGAGCAGTCGACCCGCTACCTTGAGGGATATGACATGATACAGGTGTAAGACTTCAGGCTTTAGGCCCTCCAGGGCTTTCTTTTTTAGGAACATCAGGAGTGAGAAAAAATTTCATGGAATATGTCGCTGTTTGTGAGGCTACCAATGTCCATGACATAAGTGAAACAGATAAGGTGTCAAGCTTGTTCTGAGCATAGGAGCCATTTCCTAAGATCCTCTGAAATCCTCAGGGAGACTTCTCATGGGGTCAAAACCCTGTCTTACAAAGGCAAAAGCAGGAATCAGTTAACCTGAGTTTTAACTGATAGAAGCCATCTGTATACTAAAGTAGTAAGGCCATATATTTTATGTATTTAGTACAGGATCTCACTACACAGATTGGACTCGTAGTGAATCTCCCATTTTTCAGTCTCCTCAAGTGCTGGGATTACAGGCATACAGCACCATAAAATCTATTAACTCTGAGGAAGTCTCTCTGGGGCTTTTGCATTTACTTTTTTACCATTTATTTTCTTCCTAGACTACATGGTGGTTCTGTGAATGCCTGGGTTTAAAACCTATTATTGGATTCATCCCAGAGAATCAGAAATGAGGTTGGGAAACTGTTAGTTATTGTCACTGCTTAGGGTTTGTGTTTCTTTATTGGGAAGGCCGCTTAATATCCACCTCTTGTTCTATATATTCAGTACTTGTTTTGGTTACTTTTTCTTTCATTGCTGAGACAAAATACTTGATGCCAAGAATTAAGAAAAGAAAGGTTTTTAACTCATGGTTTTTGAAGGTTTCTGTCCATAATCAGCCAGCTCCAAGGCAGGTGGCATGGCACAAGGCAATAATCCAGGGTGGCAGAAGACAGCTGTTATGGTTTATGTCTAGTTGTCTCCCCACAGCCTCATGCAATCATGGGGAGGGGACTTCCATAGACTGAGACTTGACTCATGAGTCACTGGGATTATGTGTTTTACTACTGATGAAATTGTCAGTCTGAGTACTGCTGGGAATTATAGGGGTGGCCTGAGGCAGATAGGCTGAGGCAGAGAGCCTGATGTAATATAAAGAGAGACAGAGAGACAGACTAGTGCTGTTGCTCTCTGCTCCCTTGGTTGTTCCATTGTCTCTGTTGCGATTATTGGTATTTTGCCGCCATGAACTGAATGCTCTCTGTCCTGTTTCACTCAGGCTTGGGCCAGCTGAATATGGACTGAAACCTCCAGTAACTGTGAGCTAATAAACCTTGCCTTCCTTCATTTTGAGTATCAGGTATTTGTCCCAGCAACTAGTGAAGAGTAACTAAGACAGAATTTGGTACCAGAAAAGTGGGGTCATTGCTGTGGCTGTACCTGGCAATGTGGATTACAAGCTTTTGAGAATGGCTTATGAGAAGAGAAAGAAAGGTTCAGAGATGTTGGCTACATGTGAAGCACTGGAAAAACTTAGGCTGTTCTTTAAAGGAGATTCTGGTCAGAGCTCAGGCCAGAAGACTGGCTTGAAGCCTGGTTATAAAGAATGGCTTAAGAGCAAAGATTGGTAAGGTTTGGAGAGGTCATATACTTGTGAAGAGCTGGAAAAGCTTTGGCTATTCTGTAGGGGAGATTCTAGTCAGAACACAGACCCCAAGACTGACAGAAGGCCTGCCTGTAAAGAACAGGTTGAGGAGCTTTCTGCTGGGAAAAAGGAGAGCGTTGGTCATTGGACTCCAGATGACTTGTGCTATGGCTTGGCTGAAAGTCTGGCAGAATTTTGCTAGTGTCCAGAGACTTTGCCTAAGACTGAGCTTAAGCATGACAGACTGACTGATTAATCTTTCAAGAGATATTTCAAGCAGCAAACTATTGGCGCAGTGACATGGTTGTTATTGGTGTCTTTTAGCCAGATTTATGTTGAAAATCAAGAACAAAGAGACAAGAAGGATGATTTAAAATGTGACTTTGGCCAGAAAGAAAGCACCAGGACAGCTGTAGACTGCAAAGATGGAGCTAAAAGGATCTCCATTGCTGGGAAGGAACAAAAGAATCAAAAGGATGGCCTGAAGGCGTCACAAGAGGTGGCAGCTCTCCACTCTTTGCAGTCTTAGAATTGCAAGGGAGAGAGATTTTGCCTTGAGAAGAAAGCCACAGAGACTCAAGTACCAGAATGGTGGCAGCAGCCAAACCAGTTCCAAAATGGAGCCAGCATGGAGAATTTGTTCCTCAGAATCAAGGTCAGAGTGTTCATCAGTCCAGGCACTCAACCCCTACAACCAAGAGACAAGCAAGCCTGGCTACTGCTCCAGCTGGCAGCAACCCTTGTCATTATCCACATGAGCATACGCAGAATATGGGAGTTCTGAGGTTAGAAAGGCTTCCACCTTGATTTCAGAAGAAGGCCTGGGATGCCAACCAGTGTGTCCCTGAGAGGGAAGTGTGTAAAGCTGTGTATGAGAAGCCTGTTCAGTGGAAACCCCAGAAGTTTGGAAAAGCCAGGAACATTAATCATACAAAGAGAGAGCCAAGCTGGCCAAAGAGGGAAGCCATGGAAACTACAACCAAGAGTGCCTTAGGGACAGAGCCATATAAGGCCTTTGGAGCTCACAACTCAGTGCAGACTGCTTCAGATGTTCCAGTTGGAACTATGGGATTTAATGTTTACCCTGCTGTATTTTGGACATGTGTTGGTCCCAGTCTTTTGTATTACCTTGTTATTTGCAACTTTGGAATTGCAGTGTTTATCTTGT
>PVJA010027685.1:0-28407 GCA_004027025.1 Myocastor coypus | reverse complement strand
CTCCCAACTGAGTATACTAATGTTGAGCTTCCATTTCAGCTCACAACTGATTCCTGACATTTATGCCAAACTTAAAAGTGATAGATCTTGGGCCCAGATGATAGCTCAAAGGCATGAGTGCCTGCCTGGCAAGCATAAGGTCCTGAATTCAGTCCTGGGTACCACCAAAGAAAAGATAGATCTTGGCCTTCAAACTCCATAGGGAGACTTACTTAATCTGGCTTTTCGTGTCCTCAATAATACAGACCAAAGATTAACTATACAGAAGTGCCAGGTTTTGGCTGTGACACTTGGCACTTCCAGCAAAGCAGGACTTTGGCAAGGTAATGATGCACTTAAATAATGCTATCACTTGAGATCCTTCCTGGACCATGTCTCAAGTGCAGCGAAGGACACCGGGCATGAGCCTGGCTCAACCTTTGGTCACTATCGGGACCTGGTTCCATCTGTAAGTTTGAGGGTCACTGGAAATGTGACTGCCTTGTCAGCCAGAAAGTGGATAAGTCATCCAATTCCCTTCCCTAACAGTTGAACTCTCAGAAGCCAGATCCATTAAGAGTTGACCTGCTCAGTCTTGCCACTAAAGAGGAACAACAAACCTTTGGGTCTAAAACCCCTATTGAGGTATCTTTGTCAAAGTCCCAAGTCTCACCAGACATAGGATGCAGGTTTCTTTTTCTTTTTGTGGACACACATAATGTTCTTCCTGAGTTGTCAGGTCCCTGTATTAGAACTATAGTCTCCGTAGTGGGAATTGATGGCCAACCTACATGACTCCTTCAGACGAGGCCCATTCCTGTCTGGCTTTTGTCACTATTTTTTGCTCATTATTTTTCTTGTGGCCCTAACCTGCTTCACACCTCTTCTGTGGAGAGATTTCCCAAAGCTCAACTTCTCTTTCTCCTCTCACTTTCCACAGAGCTTGTCCTACAAAGCTAAACTCAGGGCTCTGCAGCTCCTCCCCCGGTCTTCCCTCTGCCCTTGTCAACCTTCCACTGCATTCCTCAACATTCCCTGACTCCTTTTTTTTTTTGTCTTTTTGAGACAGGGTCTCACTATGCAGTTCAGGCTGGCCTTGAGCTCACTTTTGTAGCCCAGGCTGGTCTCGAACTCGCACCAATCCTCCTGCCTCAGCCTCCCAAGTGCTGGGATTACAGGTGTGTGCCACCATGCCCAGCTACCTGATTGTTTTTAAGTACATTTAAAAGTTTTATGCCATCCAGGCTCCATGGGATCACCACCCATGAACTCATTGTACCAATGGGAACCTTTAACACTGGCCTCCACATAGGTAGTTTCTATCATCCCCTCACTCTCTAGCATGGCAGTGCCCCTACTCAGCAAGGAACAGTCTGAGAGAGTTTTCACCCCAGATAATCAAAAGATGAGAATGATGGGCTTGCTGCAACTTAGTAAAAATTCTGCTAAGTCATTGTGGCAGCAAGCGGACATGGCACCAGCCACTGGAGACCACGTACTGTGCTCTGCCTTCATCCTCCCTGGTCAAATTTCAGCTTCCTACTTCCTTTTCACAATACCCTCTGTTCTTGTTCCTCTCAGCTGCCCAATCACTGTCATGTCATGCTGATTGGCTCCTAAACCCCACCCCCTCCTGGCCCTATATAGCCTTTGTTCTCCCTGGCCAGGCCCTGGAAAGCTCCATGTCTCTGCTTTCCTATGGTCTTCCCCATGCCTATGATAAGGACTATTTTTATCTTTCTTGTCTCTTTACTGCTTCAAAGAAACTAAGAAAAACCATGGTCGAATTCCTATCATCTTATTGAGTGAAATTGTTTCAGTTCTTTTTTAAAATTATTTTTGTTCTTAAAAAATTCTATCTATCTATCTATCTATCTATCTATCTATCTATCTATCTATCTATTTGTCTATCTATCTATACATAGAGAGAGAGAGAGAGGGAAAGAGAGGAAGACAGAGACAGAGAAACAGAAACAGAGAGAGACAGAGAGAAACTTTTGAAAAATTTTGGAATTCTTGAGATTTTGGAGAAGAAATTAGTGCATTTTTTATTTACATAGCATAGTTGTACTGCTGTCAATAATTATGGAATTTTTATTGTTCTTACTTGCTTTTTAAGGGAATACCTTTAGATGCCAAGTAGACAATAAGGCACTGTCACGAGTAATCTAGATTGTCTGCTTGACTTGACCTGAGAGGCCTTCCAGAACAGTGAGGGCAAGCCTTTTAGGCTGTTCAGTAATATAAAGAGCCTGATATAACACAAGGTATAGGTTTGCTATCACTGTCCTAGGTTAGTAAAGGACACCTTTGTTTTTCTTTTTCCTTTGATATGAGAAATCAAACTCAGGATGTTACACTTGGCAGGTAGGTGTTTAAGCCACTGAGTTATCTCCTCAACACAATAAAGGACATTTCTAAGTATGTCTGGGTGGATGTCTTGGTGACTTTTCTGTCACTGCTGAGACAAAATACCTGATGTCCAGAATTAAGGGAGGGAAGGTTTATTTAGCTCACACTTTATGAAGGTTTCAGTCCATACTTGGCTGGATCCAAGGCAGAGTGGCACATGGCAGAAGGCAGCGCTTCATGGAGGCTGGCAAGAGTGAAACAGGAGGAGCAGCAGTGAGCAAGGCTCTTTCCCTCCCTGTTTTAGTTACTCTTGTCGTGTTGCTCACACAAATAGCTGACACCCAAAATGAAGGAAGGGAAGGTTTATTTAGTTCACAGTTACTGCAGTTTTCAGTCCATACTCAGCTAGATCCAAGGCAGAGAGGTACATGGCAGAGGGCGGCAGCTCATGGCAGTAGAGCAGCAATACCAATAGGCCAACAATAGCAATAGAGAGAATCTGTTTCTCTGTCTCTCCTATATTACTTTCAGGGTCTCTGCCTCAGGATATCAGCCTCACGCCACACCCATAATTCCAGCAGTATTCAGAGCCATAATCTCATCCTTGGTTCACCCATAATCCCAGTGGATCATGAGTTAATCTCAGACTCTAGTCCCTGCTCTATGACCACATGAGGCTTTGGGGGGACAAGTAGACACAAACCATAATATTCCCTTATATTATATAGCACTGGACCATGAGTCAATTGATCCCAAGCTCTAGAAGCCCAACCCACGCATCCATGAGGCTTTGGGAGGACATCTTAACAACAACCATGACAGTGGACTACTGGAGCATTACATCAGCAGCTGTACCTGATCCCCAGCCCATTTTTCTTGGGGCTTGTTATGCTAGGATCATGAACAGCTGCCCTCTGCCATGTGCCACTGTGTCCCAGAGCCTGCTCAGTATGGACTGAAACCTCCACAAACTGAGAGCTAAATAAACCTTTTCTTCCCTAATTTGGGTGTCATGTATTTTGTGCCAGCAATGACAGAAAAGTAACTGAGGCAGGGGTCTTCCCCTGTACTGTGGTTTCCGGCCTTCATGAAGTGAGCATTTTTCTCCACCTCACCCTCCTTCCATGGTATTTCTTGAGCCAGGTCATCATGGACTAAAACCTCAGAGACTATAAGAAAAGAAAAGAAGAGGAAGAAGAAGAAGAAGAAGAAGAAGAAGAAGAAGAAGAAGAAGAAGAAGAAGAAGAAGAAGAAGAAGAAGAAGAAGAAGAACAAGAAGAAGAACAAGAAGAAGAACAAGAACAAGAAGAACAAGAACAAGAACAAAAAGAAATAAAGACTGTGTGCTCTTTAAAGTTATAGGCACCAGGAGTTTTGTTCCATCAGCAGTAAAACTGACCAATAGAGCCCTAAAAAATGACACATTATCACATGAGAGTTGGCCTGATGTAGCCCAGGAACTACGGGATAGTTCAGGTGTCTCCTCACTTGGGTATGCTCCTAGGAAATTCCACTCACGTTCTAAAAAGGCACAGGGAAGAGATGAAAAGAGAATCTCACTGAATATCCTATGTAGACAATGACAGACATGTGGAATGAGCAGGCAGTTCTTCCTAGATATCTTTAAGAGTGTAGTCTTATCCTGTAGAAGTGGAGCACACACGGGATAATACAGTATCTTTGTAAACTTAAAAATACATATCAAATAATAGTACTCAAAATCATTAAAACTCCAATCAGGAAAATTCAGATTAAACATAATAAAATAACACTGAGTCTCTTTCTTCTGTGAAAATAGTTGAAACATCTATTTTTAGTGACACATTTTTATTTAAGATGTTCAAGTGAAATCATTGAGACTATCTGAGACAAGTTTTTATCCTCCAGCAGCCTCTCTCCTACTTCTGCATATCTTTGTTTTCTATCATTGCTAGACATACTGTTCCAACAAATTTTTGTTCCTAAATTATTGGTGGAGAACTTAGCATGAAGCAAAAACGTCAAGTACCGCCACATGAACTCAGAGAAGTCCACAGAGATTGGAAAAACTCTCAATTCTGATCAATGAACAATCAAAAGTCATAAACTTTTCACAATATCTTCCTCCAAGTGCTCATAATATTTACGTTTAATCCCATAGTTTTTTTAAAAAAACATTTCATCAGTGGTTGGAGACGGTTATTTGTATCATTTTCATACCCTTAAGTCATAAATTTGCATATTTTTATATGTGAAATCAAATTTGATTGAGGCTCTAATGCATTCGAAACAATTCATTTTCTCAAGCTGTGGCTTTTGCACTGTAGTAGATAGAAATATAAATAAACAACAGATAACATGTGACTGATAAGAAGAGAACCCATGGAAAATTTCTTCTAATGTTTTTACACAGCTTTTAAAGGACTTGCTTTCTGTATTTAGATGGGGAAAATAAGCCATGATATAAGAATAATTACTTAACTGGGCTCTTACCCTTTCCTTTGATGTTGCGTCTTCTTGCTTAGCTTCATAAACTACAGCAGCTTAAAGTAACAACATGTTCATTACTATAGCTGCAGCTATTTAAAAACTTTAAAAGCAAGCAGACAGCAGGTACGTAGACAAGGAGATACAGAAATTTGGAGATAAACACATATAAACACATACTATAAATATACATGGGAAGAGAGAGGAAGCTTCATATTCTGGGACAAATTCCCTTTTAAGGGCCCCTGAAACTGTTGTATTTTTATAGTCTATGTGAATATTCATAAGTAATGGATAATGAGAACTGAGAATTTGTAACAGGAAGCTTACGCAAGCCTGAGCCTAACATTTTAGGTTCTTTGCCTCTCCCTCACCTGGGAATTCTGAGAGGGATTTGGGGAATTGCTTGGTGAAGATTCTCAGGTCCTCTTCAAATCCTTTTTGTTTCAGCATCAGCCCTCATGGTGCCTAATGAGGGATCATATCCTTTGCCTTGCTCTTAGCCTAAGGTAAATCGTCTAGCGGCTCTGGTTCCCTACATAGATGGGGAAAGAAGAAACGCTTCCTGTTTCTTCTCCACACAGAATTCTTAATCAGTGTAGAAAACAAGGAACAGATGTAAGAGGCCATCTAAGTTAAAAATACCAATGGAGTTTGACCCTGTAACTGTGCAGAGTGAGACAGAAGCAAGCCAATAGCTTTGTCTGAAATATCTAAGTAGGTGCCATGGAATTATGCAATATGTGTTATTTGCTTCACATAAAAATGGCTTCAGTCCATTGAAAAGATGTCTGCGAAGATTAGGGCTGGGAGATAGTTCAACAACATGAGTACCTACCTGGAAAGTATAAGGTCCTGAGTTCAATCCCTGGTACTGAAGAAAATGATAATAATAAAATAAAATAAAATAAAATAAAGAAGATTGAGTATGCATTCCCTTCCCTCTCTCTCTCATAGGTCTCCTACACTGATAAATGACTAAGGTACAATAATCTATCACCTGACCTTGCCAAAAAAAAAAAAAAAGAGCAATATATTCTTATGTGCTTGGCCATTTGTAAATTTGTAACTGACATAAATGAAAATTATAATAAAAGATGTAAATTATAATAATTATATCAAAATCTGTTATTACTTCATTACTTATGAATTTAAGCCAAATCATTTTCACATATACTAAAATGACAAAATATCATCTTGAATTGGACGTTTCCTGAGGTAGAGACAGTAAATAGCCAGGGAATTATGTACAGTGAAGCTGAATTTGTGCTCCAATATGTGAACTGAGTTAATTTCATTCCTTCATTTGTGAAATGTATATTCCAACATCACCTACATCATAGAATTTTGCAGGACCTATGTAAGTGGTTTAAGTCACTGACTGGCACTTCTTAAGCTTTCAATAAATATTATCCTATAATCCTTACCATTAATTTATTGATTAATATCACAAATAGATATTTTTGCTTCTCTGATTAAACTACTCTTTAAGAGTGTAACCCTTATAAAGGCAAAACTACAGGCAAAGTAACTTGTATTGTTATATCTCTACTGTCATATATTGCTTGGTATCTACTTGTATAGTACAAATTTAAATCAAGAGTAAGTATCAGTTTGATCAATCTTATATACCTATATGTATTAATCTAAACTGATCCGATGATGAAAATATGTAATATAACCATTGTTAAATTTAAACAATAAAAGAATTGGAAAAAAAAAAAAAAAAAAGAGTAAGTATCAGCCAAATACATTTGATGTTCTGGTTTTGAATGTAATAAATATAATAACATCAAAGACATATGTTAATTTAATGATTATAAGATAATTTATAACACAGAAAAGGCTATAACTTATAAATACTCTAAATGATCATCAAGAGAAAATTAAGGAAACTATGGTTCATACACAAAATAGAACACAATATATTTTTTAAAGAAAATTAAATTGAGGCACTCAGTTCACTATAGAAATAGAGCCTGAAAGACACAATAACAATGTTTTAGAGAAGAATATGTATGTTGCAATGCATTCAATATTTTAACTTCTATGAAACAAAGAATATTAAATGTAAGATATGTATATAAGTGTATTATTCGGCTTCCCCATTGCTGTGCACTGTGCACATAGCACACAACGGCTGCAACTTAAACATAGCTCTGTTAGCTCACAGGTCAAGGGATTTGGCCCAGGGTTGATAAGCTTTCAAGTGGAAATGACGTGGTAGAATGGCACAGGTGAGCAAAGTGGGTCGGCTTAGTGTAGCCAACCAAACAGGAACAGTGATGGAGAGGCTTGGGAGAGAGGCTACCGGTAGTCCCCAGGGCACTAGGATTAAGGTTGTAAGCACTCCCAGACCCAAGTAACGTGGATAAGAAATCAGGGGTGGGAAGAGCTGGGGTCTCTATTTTGCAATCTTTTATCTGCCGTGCACTCTTCTTCCTCTGTGATGTTGGTCTGCCAGGGCACCCTGCCTTGCAGCCAGGTGATTATGGACCAAGACCTCTACAAACTGTGCCTAAATAAGCCTTTTCTCTCTTAACTTTGGCTTCTAGACATTTTGTCTGAGAAAGGAGAGAAAAGGTTATCTCTGAAGAATAGAATGCATTCCTTGACATTTTATATGTTATATATACATATATATGTACATATATTAAATAGACATTTATTATTTTAAGTAAACAAGAAAGTAAATAATATATAATGATTATAATTATCTACATACATGTAAAGAGAGATACATATATCTACCTCAGACAAAGACACAAAAATATGGTCAATAAGCACACTGTTATGGTCTCTGTCTAGTTGTTCCCCAAAACACCTCATGTAGTCATGGTGCAGGGACTTCTATGGTCCACTGGGATTATGGGTGGTCCAAGGATGAGATTCTGGGCCTGAGTACTGCTGGGATTATGGGTGTGGTCCGGGGAGGATATCCTGAGGCAGAGAGCCTAAAAATAGAAGAGAGACAGAGAGACAGACTCTCTGCCGCCATTGTTGCTGTTCCACCACCATGCACTGCTGCTCTCTGCCATGTGCGCCTCTGCCTTGGAGCCAGCCAAATATGGACTGAAACGTCCAGTAACTGTGAGGTGAATACATCTTTCCTTCCCTCATTTTGGTGGTCAAGTATTTATCCTAGCAACGGGAGAAAAGCAACTAAGACACACATAAAAGGATGACAAATACAAAGGAATGTAGTGACAAATCTTACTAAGGAAGTGATTAGAAACTGCTCACGAGTGATGTAGTCTTTCTGAGAATCAGCTTGGAATTCCACAAAATGCTCATCACATAGGACTATGTGACACA
This sequence comes from Myocastor coypus, assembly GCA_004027025.1. Lineage (NCBI taxonomy): Eukaryota > Metazoa > Chordata > Mammalia > Rodentia > Myocastoridae > Myocastor > Myocastor coypus. The sequence goes on along the minus strand of PVJA010027685.1, from coordinate 20,295 downwards.
ACAGTTCTGTGCCTAGTTAATAGGAGGTATGAGCAAAACATACAGTGAAGGTTTTAATACAAATTACCACAGTAAATGACCTATTGCCATTACCCAACCCTCAGCCTCCACCCAAGCACTTCGAACTTAGTTTATCTTTGCCACTTTCTGAAGCAGTTCTGAACTTTATCTTTCAGGGCTATCATTAGTTGGCCACTGGAGCTACCTTGATGTCCTGAATCCGTTCAGAATACTTACCTTTCATTTAAGCTCTGAGGAAGAGTCAGGAATCTCATGGTGGCAGTTCTGGTGAATGGGGTGGATGAGGACACAGCTACTGTGTTTTCTAGCCTACCTCTCTGCTAGAAGGCACCGGCCAGGGGCATTCATCATAGTTTTGCTCACACCTCAAAATGACGCTCCTGAAAAGAGACTTCCAGAATTGCCACAGAAAGGGACAAGAATGGTGGCATGAGTGTTGGAAGCAAGGGATAGGTTATTTTATTTATTTATTTTTATTTATTTTGTATTTTGTGCAGAGTCTCACTATGCAGCTCCTGTTTTCCTCCTCCCCAGCACTGGGATTACAGGCATGTGCTACCACACCCGGACTCAGGATGGGGTATTTTTAGGAAAAATATTGGCAATATATCTTTTACTGTAATATTTTTAAAAGCAGTCACAGTATGATTCTATCACACCTAGTCCACTCAGTACTGAAAATGTGTTCACGCAAAGCATATGCACAAATGCTCAAAATAGCTAAATAAATGGAAACCACCCCCATGCACATAATCTGTGGAAGGATAAACAACAACAAAAAACCTAAAGGGAATGTTATTCAGCCATCAAATGAACCATAGTCTTGATTAATTCCCCAAGAGAGATGAGCTTTAAAAGCTACACTAAATTTTGCCCTTTCCTGTACCCTTTTAAGGTTGGCACAGTGCCTTAAGAGGCTAACACAGAAGGGTAAAGGAAGCTTCCATAAAACCCAGAGAAGAGACTGAAATGCCTCTTTGGAGCCTGTCTGGAGTCACAGCTGGAAAAAAATAAAATAAAATAAATTAATGAATTAATAAAAATACTCTAAATGAAAGAAGCTAGATTCAAACAGCCATATATTATGATTTGCCTTATATGGAATTGAAATAAGCAAATATACAGGCAAATAAAATGGATTAATATTCACCAGGTTCTGACTGAGGATAGGGAGTGATAGAATTTGAATAAGAGACTTTTCGGGGAGAGAGGAAGTAATAAGAGTGTTCTGGACTTACAGGTAATAACAGAATACACTAGAACTTACTGAACTACAAAATTTCAAAGGACTATGATACATAAATGAAACCTTAATACTGTGCATGTATGCTCACTATCTATTGGTTTATTGATTGTGTGGAAATATGCCTATAGGAATATGTATATGTATATATTTCCAATCATTTAAAAAAATAATCTAGTACAGAGGAAGGGAGTGATTAGCATTGAATGAGAATAAAATAGACTTTTCCTATGTTCCTGGATTAGAATTCATATAAACCAGTAGTTATTGCCTGACAGGTAGATTAACATTAAGACATAGATGTGTGTTATATCTGTATAGTACACACAGTTGTGCTTATGTGCACAGGGCATGTATTTGCCCATTCATCTGAGTATAGAGGAAGTGATGTGTCAGTAGGGATGAGTAGAGTTAATGAGCATCCTAGCTGGCTTCTTAATGTTACTCTTTACCTAAAGGAACCAAGATTCCCTGAAGTGATTGATGCTGAGTGTAGAAGGGAGAAAATTAACTGTGGGCCTGGCACCACTTTACTCCAAAAGTTAAGGTAATGGTCAGTAAACAAGGCAAATGAGTCAAAATATTGAAAAAGCTTTCATTGTCTAAATTCATCAAATTGGGGCCAGTGAGATAGCTCAGCAGTCTAAAGTGCCTGCTTAAGCAAACTTAGACAGGTGCAGGGACAGCGGTTCAATCCCTGGCACCCCATGCCACACCAGCCCCATCCCTACAGCATGCCAAGGCAGCCACAAAAACAAACTAAAATAAAATGAATTCATCAAATTGATCTTTAAAGTGACAATAATATTGGTAATAACAAACCATAAACTACTTAGGGAAATAATAAACCATTAGGTTGGAATTCATATAAATAGATAACGGACAAAAAAGCTAGACTATCTATGTGAATAGGAAGTCAACAATAACTATTGATGAAACTACAGATTTAAAATCAATGTTTGTTAAATGCAATTGATGGGAGTATGAGGAGAATTTAGGTGCAATATTTATATTGCGTGAAAGTATCCACCTACAAATTACAGATTAATTGTAAAAGAGAGAATAATTTATGATAGGAAAATCCTGTCTTAGTTACTTTTCTCTTGTTTCTGGGACAAATATCAACACTGAAAATGAGGGAAGGAAAGGTTTATTTAGCTCACAGTTACAGGAGGTGTCAGTCCATATTCAGCTGACCCAAGGCAGAGTGGCACATGGCAGAGGGCAACCTTTCCTGGTGGCAGCTAAGAGCAACAGAGCCAAAGGAGAGGTAGCAGCAGCTCAGGCAGCTAACTTCTCTTCCTTTACATTGAAATGCAAATTACATGCCCCAGGGGAGGTGCAGCACCCACAACCACAATAATCAATTAAAAATTTCTGAAGCCTCCAACTGGCTGCATGAGGATTTGGGGGGACAGCTAGATGCAAACCATAACCAATCCTAAATGACTCTACCTGGCCAGGTGACTGCACATCATAATCCTAATGTTCAAACTCATTATACAACCCTGGCCATAACATCGTGTCTCTGGTATTCTTGTGATGCAGGCTTACTGGAACTCAAATCGTGAATATGCTTTAGAAAAATACTGATTTATACTCTACCAAGTAACAAAGCTGTTCCCTTAGGAAGTATCAAGCTTGGCTGAGAAAGACAAAGGGAGAAAGGTTAAGGAATTTTATCAGATTAAGGAAGGAGCACTAACTTGACAGGATAAATTCACTATATGATTTGCATTAGGCTTGCACTAAGAAAAAAGCCTGAATTAAAAAAAAAAAAAAAAAAAAAAAAAGCAATACTGGAATATGTGGTGACATCGTATCTAAACTGTGGATTCAAAGATGTAACAACGTTGAAGATCTTGATTTTTATAGACGTTTACTTCTGACGGTATGAGGTGACCAGCAACAGGAAAACCAGTGTGGACCTATGCCAGGAACACTTATGCATAAGAAGACACGTGCAAGAGTCAGCAAGCATGGGTCTGAGGCGACAGTCACAGGACAGAAGGGGCCGAAGTTGAACATTTGTTAAATTCTGGGTAAACGCATCAGGCACTGTATATACTCCTCTTTGCCAATGCTCTGTAATCTTTAACCATATAAAAGTATAAATAAGCTTTTTCAGAGGAGTAAAAAAGCAAATACACCCAAATGCAAGTTTGTGCCTACACCAAGACTGGAGACCATTTTTGCTTGCTTCCTTTAGCCTTCTTTTGCTCGTGTCTCTTAGAAGTAGATGACCAATCGGGGCGAAAAAAGAAGTGGACAGAGAAACATACATCTTCTCTCTCAACACTGTACTGCTATGCCTTCATCTTGATGCCAAGAGTGAAAACATGGTATTTCCAGGCATACATACATATTATATAAATATTTGTACATTACATTTATATATGGTTATGTTATATAGTATGGGTATAGAATAGCGCTCCATTGTATCATATAGTATGTTAATATAACATAGAGCTATTACGTACTATACTAATGATATTCATAAATACATACATTTTTATTCATCTTTGAGTTATTTGGCTAAAACTAGGCAAAAACATTACAGTGATTTAAATGAAGTATGAAGCGTAGCTTCATGTTTTCATTTGTTTTGTTTTGTTTTGTTTTTTAGGAAATAAAACCTTAGTTTATTTTAACAGTAGCCAGGAAAACTCAGCGAATGTCCCAGAGTGGCAGGGATCTCAGTGACAAACAGCATCAGAACAGGGCCAGCCTGTCCTCCTGGTGGCTTGGCCCTGCATGTATGCGTTTTTCCCCCCAGTGAAATTAAGCAAACCTTTTCCTTGCGCTGTCACATATTCTGGGTGACTGCGCCACTGTCCTCCTTACCCTCCCCAGGAAACGTGGCTTCCACATGACAGAGGTAAACAGGCATTTATACTTCTTGCCTATCTATTGGGATCTTCTTAGGAAAAGGTGGTTTATAAAGGTCGTCCTATAATCTCTAAATACCAATTTTCCCTTCCCTATGTTTCCATCATTGATACTTAAACTGCTCCTAATGAGGACTAGCTTAAAATATCTCTCGCTGAATTTCTCCCAGAACATATTTTGAAACTGATAAATATTTACAAGGCCCTTAGAGATATTTGGGAAGTGCCTGCAATGTGGGGAAAATATGGCTTTACTTCCATTTTTGGCAAAGCAATTATTTTTACGGTAATCTAGTGGCCTTAAACTGTGAAAGCCTGAGCTCTTGGTCATCCTGGGCCAGAACTGTTGAAAAAGAATAAAATCAAGAATCAATTTTGAGGGGCCAGCTAGATATCTCAGTGGACTAAAGCGCCTGCTTAGACAGGTTCAGGGACCAGGGTCTGACCCCCAGCATGCAGTGCCCACCTAGCCCCTGGGGCATGCTGGAGGAGAGTGGTTGAGACTGGGCATTGTGGTGCATGCCTGTGATCCCAGCACCTGGGAGGCTGCGAACCGGAAAATCACTGAGTCTGATCTGTGCAGTGAGACCCTGTAGACCCTGTACTAAATACATAAATGTACAAAAGCATCGTTTGATACAGAAAATTTTAGATGAATTTTTTGATACAAAAGAAGTAGTAGTGGCCATTCTTAACTTCCGAATTAATGCCCAGCCAAAAATGCTCCCACTACAGAAAAGATGCTCTTCGAGTTGTGATTTGACATTTCCGGAGTCACTAATAAACTGATCTGTTGTGGTATTTCATTTTCTGGTAGAACCTGGGCCATTTCTCACAGAGGTCTGTTTACCATGATGGTGGTTAATATTTATAAGATAACTGACCTTTACAGGCTTACTCTTGCCCAATCTTCTGTCATCCCAGAAGTTGTCGAAGAGCAAAATACCTGCCACTGCGCTGGACACGGGTAATAGCAATGCCTTCTAAACATTGTTGACTGCATTTCAAAAGTTGTGGGAAATAGTTTTGAGGTCTCTAAAACATCGAGACTTATAGATCTAGAACTCACAGATGCTGACAGGAAGGAGTGATTCACTGCAAGGTCAGAGCCAATCACTTACTGCTTAGAATAGTTGCCGTATTGTTTTCTTCTCTCAAGGTCGCTCTGTGTCTTTTGAGGTCTAAGTAAGGATGGATAAGTTGATCACAGAAATGGAGTCTATCCGACGTCACTAATTTGTCTTAGCTTCCAAGCATAGGAAAGTTCAAATGATCTTTGCTGTGTGGACATTAGCTGCTTAAGGACAAGTTGCTCACCTGGACATAGAGGGCTACATATGACTGTACTAATATGACTACATATGTACTAATATGACTACGTATGTACTAATATGACTATGTATGTACTAATATGACTGTACTAATATCCCATAGCAAGAATTACACCAGAATAATAATAGTGTGTGTATTGTTCTAGGCAGCTGAGTTAGCAATATCATAGGCAGTCAGACAGGGACAGGCCCTCAAGGAGACAAGATGGAAGACAAGGTGACTATACAGCTTTGCAAGAGGCAGACACCCCTGTTGTGGGCCAGACCTCAAGACAGAAGAAGAAACAAAAGTAGCTTCATGTTTCCCTAGGAATGCTCATCAGGGATTGATATTCTCAATAGGTATCAGCCACCTTAAAAGAGCCTACATGAGTTAGCACCCCATTTCCAACAGGAAGAGACCCTGTTCCATATTCATGCCCGCCTGCCACGTGACTTCCTTACTCATTCGGTATTGACTTTAATTAATTTTACCTGAGCAATGGTGCTTCTAACCTCATTGGTTGACCAGCGTTTTGTCCCACCTCATGCCCACCTAAGCGAATTTCCATGGTTTCCACCTTAGACCTGCCTCATCGCATCTTTTTGCACTATAAAAGTCCCTGGAAAAGACAGCTTCTGGGGGAACAGCCACTCGGGACCCCACCTCCTGTCCCTCTCTCAGACAGGAGCTTTCTTTCCCTCAATAGACATGTTCTGTTCCATACCTCCATTTGTTCCTAAAATTCATTCTTTGGTTTTAGAGAACAGGAACTCGCCTCAGGTACTTTTCAGGTTGGGAGATCAGTTTTCCCTATATCTTTTGGAGGTTCCCTATTAGAGGTCATCCACACCGAGATCAGATTTTTCTTCCTGCACCAGTACTGTAAGTCTTCGTGTATATGTGTCCCAGCTTTCCCGCCATTCCCTTAATCCCCTGGAAGCATGATCGTTTACCGGTTTACCATTATCTCACTCATTTTCTTGACTGGAGACAAATTACCTGACACAACCTAAAGGAAAACAACTATTTGCCTCATAACTATAGTGGGTTTAATCCATCCTAGTGCTAACTCTGGGTATGGGACAGCACCTGGCATCATGACAATTGGTAAACAGAGGGTGATGGAGAGGGGGGTGCAGAGACCGGAAAGCACCCTGTAGGTTGCGCATGCTCCCGTGACACAGCCTCCAGCCAGGCCCCACCTCCCGACAGCCACCTGGCCACTAAATGCCCTCATCAACAGATGAGCAGGGCTTCCTGTGGTCCACCCACCTTCTAAACACATGAAGCTTTGGGGGATATTTTATATCTAAACTGTAACAATCAAACAGCACCTATTTTAAATAATAAAAAAGAAATAGGTCAAGCCCTTACTTTTCCTGAGACCTGCATTATTATTTCATACACAACATAATGTCCCTTCAAAGATGTTCAAGTCTCATTAAAGTGCGTTCAAGCAGGCGCAGGGGCTGGGGGTTTGATCCCTGAGCTGGCAGCGCCGGCCCTGCCCCTGGGGAGCTTTGAGATAGCAACTCAGATTGGGTGTGGTGGTGCAGATGTCTGTAATCCCAGCTCTTGGGAGGTGGTAAACGAGGGGACCACTACAAACCTGATCAAACAGTGAGACCCTGAACACCCCGTAGACCCTTCTATAAAATTAAAAAAAAAATAATTAATTAGTTTAAAGAAGGTTCAAGTGTCAAAAATAAAAATAAAAGGTTTACACCTCAATCCACACACAATGAGAATACATCCCCTTGCACGGCAGAAGGCCTCTCAGTGGAATCAGGACTGAGGACCTAGAGGTGAAAATGTTATTCTGTATTATTTATGAGGGTTTGTTCTAAGCATGAGTTTGCACCAGCAGAGATTTTTTTCTGGCCGTGTTCAGAAGGCAAGGAAATGAAAGTGTAAGGACTGTATCTGCCGCTGCTGCTAGAGAGATGAAGGGAGAGGGCTGTAAGCCAAGCAGTGTGGGACGCGGCTAGATGCTGGAAAGAAGCAAAGAAATGGACTTTAACCATCATCTAAAGAAATGAATGCAGCTCTGCTGACATCTTGATATTGACCCAGTGATATTAATAAGTTTATTTGTTTTATCCAGAAAGCCTGTGCTAGTTCCTGTCATCAATAGGAAACCAAGTCATCTATTTCCTACAATAATTTCAACTAGGCCACATTGTCTGTGTTTCACAGATCTACAAAAGTGATAAAACTTCCTGTCCAGGTCCCCAGCCTGCCAGGCCCGCAAGCCCGCCAGGTAAGGTCCCTCGGCTCCTCTGCCCCTCGTTTGCATTCCCGCACCTCACTTCCTGTCCTGGTCCCCAGCCCACTGAGTCAGGATCCTTGGACTGCCTTCGCCTTCCCCTTTCCCTTTTTTTTGAACCCCTCCTGCCCAAGCTCCACTACCGAACCCATCATACATCTTGTCTGGCAACCCATCTGGTCCACGAGTCTACTACGACTCTTCAATTCCAAAGCTCCACCTCCACCTACAGACCAGGACCATGGGGCTTCACAGCAGCCAGCAGCCCGAGCTCCAACATGAAGCCGGGAACTTCTATAGGGGAACCAACTTGGAGGCTCCAGACCAAAGGCCCATAGACACAGCATAACGCCACCAAAGTGCGGAGGTCGCTTCCATACAAAATGATAACAACAAGGAGTAGGACGCAATCTCAGGGCCCGAGCCCACCCAAATCAAATACAGGAGACACTAACATGGAAGAAATGGGAATCAGGCAGATGAAACCTCTGAACTGGTAGCATCTGAGGCAGACAGACAAGTGCAGAAACTTACAGAGCAACTGAGATCAGAGATAACATCTGAAGTAAAAAAAAAAAAAAAAAAAAGAAATATATGAAGTGTAAAAGTGATAAAAAGGGAAATTTTATATAACTTTTCAAGAGTTAAATAAGAAACCAACTGAAAGTTTCATTATAGTACACTGGGCTTTGATGTTCTATAGTCTTCACATCATGAGAGATTTCTCAAGCATAGAATACAAGAATTACTTCATTCTTCAGTAAGCATATTAAATAAATATACTAGTAAATAGTATAAACTGCATAAGTGTAACAAGACTTTTGGACTTTTCATGTTCAAAACAAAGAACAAAAAGGGCCAGTGAGATAGCTCAGCAGACTAAGTGCCTGCTTTGGCAAGTACAGGGACCAGGGTTCGGTCCCAGGGCCGGAATGCTGTGCTGGCTCTGTCCCCGGCACTCACTGAGCCAGTGACAGAGTCCAGGTGTGGTGGCACACAGCTGCAAACCCAGTGCTGGGGAGGCTGAAAACAGGAAGATCACTGTGAGTCTAAGCAGCATAGGAGACCCTGTACCAAAACATAAAAAAGGAACGTATTGGGAGAAAAAACTTAGTCACTGAAATATCTGAAATATTTAATGCTCATGATGAAGAGGATATTATAACATGCTAGTTGGATGTTTTTATTTAAAAATGAAGAAAAGGATGGATTTAGTAAAAAGCACGGTAATGAAAACACTGGTGTTGGAAAGGATAAGGAGGAGACGCAGGCTTCATGTTTTGATGAGAGAACGTAAAACAATGCCATGCTTTAGGAAACTCTGAAGTCCCGTGGAAGTAAAGCAAAGTCACCAGGCAGCTCAGCAGTTCCATCCTAGATACATACATAGAAGTCAACTGAAAATGTACATCTATAGAAATATTCATTGTAACATTATTCATAACAGTCCAGAAGGGGAGGCAACCCAAATGTTCATCAAATTGTGGACAAAACATGGTACATATCCAGGCAAATGTCTCTGAGAAGAAAGGAAAACCAAGCACTAATTCAGACTACAGTGTCGATGGAACTTTAAACGATCATGTTACTTTGAAAACAGATGAAAATGCTGTGTGTTATCTGATTGCACTTCTGTGCTCTAAAAAAAAAAAAAAAAAAAAAAAAAAATATATATATATATATATATATATATATATATATATATATATATATGAAGATGGATCATCAGAAACCATGGGGCTTGGTGGGTGTTAATGGGGAATAACTGTTGGTAGGCATGGGCTTTCTTTTTTTTTTTTTTTTTGTCTTTTTGAGACAGGGTCTCGCTATGCAGTTGAGGCTGGTCCTGAGCTCACTTTTGTAGCCCAGGCTGGTCTCGAACTCGCACCAATCCTCCTGCCTCAGCCTCCCGAGTGCTAGGATTACAGGCGTGCGCCACCATGCCCAGCAACATGGGCTTTCTTTACAGCATACTGAAAAGTGTTAAAAATAAGATGCTGGTGATAGTTTTATAAGAGTGTGAATACCTTTTAAAATTTCCCTAAAAAGGTGAATCTATGGTATATGAATTATAGCTTAATTAAGACAGGAGAATACTTTTGGAAGACCAAACATAAAAAGGTAAACCAAAAGAACTTAATATTTTATGAACAGTGTTAATATCATTTACACCTTACCCTGTGATGTGAAAGTTAGTTATCATGTTTGTATTTGTCTTCCTGTCACTGAGGATGCAATAGACTTCCCTCAACTAAATTTATTTATTCATTTATATTTTTTGTCTTTGAGACAGGGTCAGGCTGGCCTGGAACTCACACTGTAGCTCAGACTGGTCTAGAACTCTCAACAATGCTCCTGCCTCAGCCTCCCAAAGTGCTGAATTTATAAATGTGCTCCATTACATTAGGCCGTCCATTAAGCTTCAATATTGCAATGTCAAAAACATTTTTATTATTTCTAAATATGAAGACAAAATGAAAGATTAGTAACAAATTGAGTGAAGGCAAATCTGAATCCACATGCATTCATATTTAAAGTTAATACTTTGTCATTTTCTGAAATGTTCTTGCCTAGAATATTCTATCGATTTGCTGTCTCTGTACTTATTTGTACACTATTTTAAGGCTTAATTTTTGGAAGCATTTCTGTTCATCCTAGAATATCTGCATGTACTAGATCACATGAAAATTTAATTTAAATGTATGTTTTATAATAAAAGAGGTAGATTGGCATTATATTTAGTAAGATTTTTTTCTACTTATATAATAGTATCTCTATTGACTATACTCATTCATTGTTAATTAGCTTCTTGTAAAGGTTATTGACAAAATTTCTATAACATTTTTAGCAAATAAAATGATGAAATACCAAGAAACTTGGGAGACCATGAAGTGTCTCTCATCTTTCCAGTGCAATTACACCAGTATTTAAGTTTAGAATTTTTCTATTTTGAGATTGCAGGTCCTTCCATTAGGAAACAAGCTTGCTAAACAAAATACTAAGAACACACACGTCATCAGCTAGATAGCCCACAGGAAGGACACCTAGAAGAAGCAGCAGCACAGTCGAGGCCAGGAACTGCGTCAACAAGATTTCTAAAAAACATGTTTGAGAAAAGGTCATGCTTCTTCCATAGGACAATTAAACGTTATATCAGAGACCCTTGAAGACTTCAAATACAACCCTCATCAATGCCCCTCTTGTCCTTAAAGATGGCAAAATTACCTATACCTTCAGGTTTTTCAAGTACAGGTTTTTTATTTACTTTCCCATGGGAGATCATTACTAACATTTCACAGTTTCTTGTGCTTCCTAGCCCCTCACTATGTTTTACAGGTTAAGATTTTACACCTGAATACACATTAGGACCTATACTAGATACCTTGTCCTGGGTAGGAAGCAATAAAAAAAAATGCCTCTCCTGGAACGTTGATTCTTATTACAGTTCTTGGTCTGACTTTAAGTGTTTTTTAGACTGCTCAAATTCAGTTTTGAAAGGAAATTAAGCAGATGTAGAAAGGGGTCGCTGAAAGGCATGTATGACAACACCATTTGAGTATATAGTGGGTTGGAGGCTAATTTTCCTCATACTGCATGTATCTATGTACCCTTCCTTTTCTAGTCTACTCTTTATCCCCGGTCCTTAGGGATCGCCTCATCAGTCTTCTTTCCTTCTGGCTCTCGGTTGGGCTTCAGCAGCTGGAGATACACCGCTGATTGAGAGGACAGAGGAGAACAAGGTCAGAGCACTGATCCTTCATCATCTGCCTCTCTTCCTGCTGGGGTACAGATGGGATGAGGCTGTGTGCGTCTACTGAAGGGCTGCAGTTTGCTCCAACTACACCTCTTTTTTCTTGACAAATCGGAGAGGGCAAAGATATGAAAATCGTCAAGGACTAGAGCACAAAGACAAGGGGCTAGAGAGATAGCTCAGTAGAACAAGAGCTTGCCTGGCAAGCACAAAGACCTGAGTTCAATCCCCAGTTCTGGGAAAAAGAAAAAAAAAATATACAGATCATGAAGACACTTAAATGGTATGTTAAAGAGTGTAGATATATTCTGAATATATGAGCTTGACTAAAGGACAGTGGTTTTTATCTAAATAGTTAAATTTAGACAAAAATAAAAAGACAATAATAATAATAACTGGAAGAACATGTAGAAGGAAGTCTGCTAAGAAGATGGAAGGTTGTCCAACAGTTTCTTCAAACAACCCTGACAGGTACTGAACTAAGGAAATACTTTCTGAAAAGACAGGGGCAAATTGAAGAAACATTGAGTGGGAATGTATCTATGTTGAATGATAGTGAACTGACTTACCACAGAAGAAAATGTTCCAGCGTCAGTTGTGTTTGCTAACTCAATTAAGTTTTAATATCAATAGAAGAAAAGAAACCCTACAGGACTTGTTAAACTAGCTATCATTATTTTGCAACAAATAATAAGTTCATAGCTTTCTTATTATTACCAAAAGTATCTGTTTTATAATGACACCAACAGTTGTTCTCATTTTCCAAAGCAAATGGAAATTGCGTTTGTTTTAGATTGTTAGTACCCATACAATAAGGCTGTGCAATACACACAAAATGGTTCTTTTGAGACTACTTCAACTTCTAGGAGTAAAACTGTTAAAAGTTTGCATTTTTATTTCTATTCCTTTTTTCTTTTTTATAAGTTTCCAGACACACATGCAGGTGAACGCAAGCAGCATAAGCTTGAAGACATGTGAAAATGGCAGCATAAATATAAATTTGTTAATTACTTTTATTAATCTCCCTCTCATAAATAACAAATGAACATAGGTTTTTTGCCCTGTGCAGTAGCTCATGTAGGATTGTGTCATAGTTTTGTGAAGTCTACCATTTAGGTTATTTTCAAGATTTTGCTGTCCCACTCAAAGTAAAGGCCTGTCTGTTATGTAATCTGAATATGAGCATTGCTGGAAAGGTGAAGTGAGCATCTCAAATTATAATAAATACTGAAAAATATTCTTCAAAAGTACTATATTATGATGAGATTAATTCTTAATACAAAGGATGCTATTTTGTGAATTCTGACAACACTAGATATTACTCATTTTCAAAAATTTAGTGAGGATAAAACACGTTTTTATCATTCCTTTATGTGTTTCTTTGATCATTAATAAGCTTCAGATGTTTTTCTTCTATGTATTAGTCATTTAAAATTTAGCAAATTTTCTACATATGTGCCTATTTTGTCTGTTGCATTATTTTCTTATTGATTTTAGAAGCTTCTCTTTGTTACGTTTTATGTATACAGTAAACAGTTTTATGTACACAGTAAACAGTATTCTCTTCTCTTTTTACCATGAAATGGAAGTTTTTCATTTTCATGCAGTGAATTGGTATAATGCCTTAACTTTTGATATTTACTTTTTATCATATGGTTACAGGAGTTTAACATTACTGTCTCAATCAGTTTGAGATACCATAACAATATACCTTAGCCTGAGTGGCTTAAAGAACAGAAGTTTATTTCTCAGGTTTGGAGGTGAAATACCCAAGATCAGGATGCCAGCAGAGTAGATGTCTGGGGAGGACTCTCTCTTAAGTTGCCGAGGATAACCTTCTGACTGTGTGCTCTCATAACCTTGCTTTGATGCATATGCATGAAGCCAGATCTCTGTCTGTCACTGTCTCTGTCTCTGTTTCTGTCCCTGTCTCTCTCTCTCCCTCTCTCCCTCCCTCTATCCCTCCCCCCTCTCTTCCCCACCCACCCTTAGGAAGCAGTCCTACTGGTTTTGGACCCACCTTTATGAACCGAATCACTCTTGATTATCTCCAAATATTTCATAACTCAAACATAGTGATATTAGGGATTGAGGCTTTAAGATAAGAAGTTTGTAAGTTTGGATAGATAAAAGTCTAGCAGTTAGAAAGAGGTGTTCTGTATGATTTGTGATACCTTCAAATATTTAGATTTTAATTCATCTGCAATTTCATTTTCACATTCATTCAGAATCAGTCCAGCTGAAATAGGGAACTATTTCACTCTTCCCTGTTGATATATTTTTCCAATTTTATTTATTGAATAGCTCATTTTTCTCCAGTAGTGTGAAATGTCAGTATTATTATACAAGATAATTACATGGACCCACGAATTACCCTGGACTTCCTTCTATTCCATTTATTAATTTGCTCTAGCCCTGAATCCACACTGTCCTGATTTCTGGAACATTACTGCATGCTTTGACATTCATTAATCATCATATGGGTTTTCAGATTTTCTGTGCTATTTTTATCCAAATTGTTTTTTAAATCAATTTTAGAATATACTTGTACAATTCCATTTAAATTTTTTTAAAATGCCAGTTGGAAATTTGAGCTTTCTTTAACACTTTTTACTAAGTAAGTAGAGTTGTAGTCTCTGACTCTTACCCAGTTCAGAAAAAAAAAAAAAAAAAAATTTAGTTAATTGTAGTGAATGATTAGAAATTTTTCTTTCTATGCCTCCCCTCTATTTTCATCTCATAGATTTATTTCTCCATCATTGATTGTCTTTTTTTTTTTTTTTTTTCAGAGTCAAGGTGATGCTGGTGGCTTAAAAATTCTATCACAGCACTGCAGCCTGTTGGACGTATGTCTCTTTCTCCAGTGACCCCACAATTGTCTGAAATATCATCCAGGTCACATTATGTCAGCTTTCACGGACCCTGAAGTGGAAAGGTCCGTTCCTGCATGCCCTTGGAACTATGAGAAGGCAAGTATTCTATTTCCACCTATATGCATGTATACATATTATTGAAGAAGAAACAGGCGTTGATTACAGCCTACTTTGTCAGCTGGTGGTGAGAGCTCTGGCGTCCGGTGGTCCGGTGTCAGCAGGAACAATAATGACTGCCACTTGCTGCATGTAGGATTAACACCATAATGTTAAATAATTAGAGTTCTACGGGGGAACAACACTCTCTCCCTCAGTGGACCATCTCCCATTTCTGCTTGTCTTCTGCATCTTGTTCTTTAGCTTTCTCATTAAGCTACAACGTATGCTTCAAATAAATCTATTTGCTGAATAATGTAACCATAATCAGTTTACAAGACATTGAATAAGGACCTTAACTATTAAACTTAAAAAATTTTAACATATTTTGTCATATTTATATCTGCATAGAATATAACTAGTTGGCTACAAATATCATTCATTTAATAGGAATGACATGAAAAGGTAAAGAAATACAGATCTCTGGGTGTTTGCTAATGTATATTTCTGAAGAAAAGCTTCAGAATAACTTATTTTCATTTATTAATTTAGCAAAATTACATATATTTTTGAAGTATTGTTGCATTTACAAAAGTTTAAGATTGTAGAATTTAAAAACTCCCAAAAGTAATTAGTGAAATAAAGAGAAAACAAGAAAACAGGTACAGTACAATTAGTAAAATTAGTTAGAACGTCTATACATAATCACGAACAAAATCAGTATGAAAGTTAACAAAATTAGACATACTCAAAAGTTTTAAGAAAAAAATAAACATAATCCATACAAAAAAACATTACAGATTGCAAATCCAGTCAGTTTAAGAATATAATATGAAAAAATTAAAACCTACCAAAAGAATATACATATATATATATATGCAAACTCTCTAAGAAACACAAAATGAGGCCAAAAGAATTTAAAACTGAGTAACCCATAAATAATGATGAAATTTACTTAATAATTAAAGTCTCTCTTCAGTGAAAACTTGAGAATAATATGCTTCACCCAAAGATTCTTCCTTACCTTTAAGGATGAACTGTACTATTGATTTCTGCAGGCATTTTGAAAGGGGCAATTAATGCTTAATATTTTTTTTCTTTTGAATTTCTTACAACTTTTTGTATTGTTTTGTTCTGTCTTTCCTTAAGCAAATCTTCCATGTTTATATCTGGTAGCCTGAGAGACTACTTTGAGGACAATATCATGTAACACAGCAACCAACGTTGAATTTCTATCACTTTGCTTAGTGAATTTCTGTATTGTTTCTAATGCTGTTTTTTTTTCACGGCACTAGAATTTACATTCTTTGAAAAAAAAAAAAAACTTTCTAAAGATTTTGCACAGCTTGATCTAGCAAAAGCAAAACCTTCCCTAACTCCTTTAATGTTTTAAAAAATAATTTTGTCAACAAAAATTCTAAAGTACAGGACAATACTTATTATAAATATAAATTCAAATAAGCTAAAAATAAGAAAGTCAAAAAAAATTCTAGCAGATCTTTATCAGAATATATTAAAAACAGCAATTTATCTTGATTACAGTAACTTGGGACTAGGAATATAAGGCTGGTCTAAATGTTGTATCAGTGTGATTCACCAATTAAAGGAGATAAAGGGAAAAATCACATAAATATTGCCATAAAGGTAGAAAAATTATTAACAAAACTAAACTTTAATGCAAACAAATAGGAATAGAAAAGTTAATTCTCAATTATATGTAAGTTTCTTAGTCTCTTCTTTGTCACTATGACAAATCTCTGATACGACTGAAAAAAGGAGTGCATTGTTTGGGGCCTTGTTTCAATCCATGCTTGGCAAGAACAGAAATAGAAACAAAACGGTGGAATGGTCTGGTAGAGGGAATCTATTCAATGTCATGAGGCTCAGGAAGCAAAGTGGAAAAGGAGGGTGGGGAGCCAGGGAGCAAGATATACCCTTCTAGGCCACATCCCTAGAGGCACATTTCCAGATGGCAAGTTAGTCACAGCTCTGCCATGACCCAAATCTGAAAACATGATATGTACTTTCAGGGGATGTTTTATCTAAACTATGAAATTCCACCTCTGATCCCTAAGACTCAAGTTCATCTCATCACTCAAAATGTATTTAGCCTATCTCTAACAGTCACTGAAGTATTAACAGCTTCAGCATTGTTGAAAAGTTCAGAGGCAAAATTCAAACCCACAATTCTTTTGTCCTGAATTGCTTGTAAAACCAGTGCCACATGGGTAAGGCTAAGGTTTGAAACCAGTTCAAGCCATAGTCAAGTCCTCTTGTATCACGTATTCAGAGGCTAACAAGTGCTTGAGTGACTGAGGCCTGTGAATTCACTAATTCCCTAGAGAGTCCTTCTTGAGCAGTTCTTCCCAAAGTGCTCTTCTTAAAGCAAAAGCTTCCAAAGAAATTTACCTTTACTTTCTTGCAGGCTTAAGCTAATAAAAGATAGGATCTTCTCAACTCCTGAGATATCCTCGAGCCATTAGCCTGGTGTGAAGGAACTGACTTATTTTTAATGCTCATATTTTCAACACCCAACCTCTCCAAGGCCTCTACTTTGTAGGTACTTCCTTTCTAATGAAGCTGCTAGCTTTCACATGATTTGTGTTTAATGTTTATTGATTTTTACTGTAATTCTCTGGTTAAAACCTGCCAGGAACAACCATGCCACAGCCTTAATGTTGGGCTGCCTGGAAATTCTGGCTATAAGATTAATTACTCTAGCACCTTTCATCTCATTCCTCCATAAAGGCTCAGGGCAATGTGTGGGTAAATTTTCTGCCAGGACAGAACACACATGGCTTTAGTCCAACTTCCCATGGAGTCCAGTTGCCAACTGAAACCTACTGACCCTGGCCTTCCTATATGCATTTTTGTCAGCATTCTCGTCTTAGGAGCTCTGACTAGAATTTCTCATCAAGTTTGTCTCATAGCTTTTGGGGGCTACTTCAGGTAGCATCTCCAAACTCCGCTCATGAGTCAGTTTCAAGAGCTTCAAAAGCCTGTGTGTTATGGTATGGTGTGTGGTCAAACATAGCCATGGCAAGGACTTCACCTCTGTGGGCCAATTCCATCTTAACTTTCTCATTGTTGGACAAAAGCACAGTACCCAAGACTTCAGGGAACATTTCTGGGTAGCTGGCTCCAAGGCAGAAACCGTAGGCTGGAAGGGATAGGGAGAGAAACACTGCTCAAAAGTGTGATGGCCAACGAAGCAGACAGAGAGGTGGGGAGCGAGGGAAAGAGACACACACTTCCAGGTCGCTTCTCCCTTGAGCGACCTCTCCTGGACAGACCCCGCGTTCTGACCACCTATTTGGCTATGGAGTCACCAGAGGATTTACTCCACAGAGGAGTGTAACGACCCCAAAAGCAACAACACTTTCCACAAACATGGGAATTTGGGAGAACATTTTACATCTAAACTATAAAATAAAGTGATTCAGAGCACTATGAGGTGGCTTGGAGCACAATTTATATTAACCAATTGGCTTTTCACGGTTACCTGTGAGTTTGCCTGAGGCTTAGGTCCTTGTCTGGGTGGGCAGCGGGCTCATAATAAGGGAACTTCTGTGAGTTCCTGGTCCCCACTGAGGCCTGTATGAGCCAGTGAAGTTTGGAAGCCTCAAAGGACAAAATTAGGCCACAGCTGAGGACATTCAGCTCCGACCCCAACTGACTGCAAGGACAGTATAACTACAGCCTTCTCCTTCTCCCTCCTGTGGTGCAGGCCTTTCCACAGATAACATGGCACTCCTAAATTAGCACAATGTACTGCTTGAAGAAGTCCTTGAAAGTATTTGTAAGTCCTGCTCCAATGCCTACATTTTCTTCAGTATCCCTCTCCTCTAAAAAGCTGATAAATACCTGCTTCCCAGAGAAGTTCTTTGTTGTAAACCCCAGAAAATCTCCATTGAGAGGGTTAGACTTGTTTTAGAGCCCTGAAATCGTACATTAATCTCATTTATTTAAGCCTTTGCTATCCACTCATTTGAGAAATTGCAGAACTAATCAGCCTGCAATAACTAATGGGTACAATTAATCCAATAATAAAGGAATTAACAAAGAAGCTTAAAATCTCTTAACTGTATGTATTATAACAAAAAACCTTTGATGGGGTGGCTTGCCAATGAATATTTATTTCACAATTGTAGATGATGGGAAGTCCAAAATTAAGGTGCCAGCAGTTCCACTTTCATTCGAGGCTCCATGGCCAACATCTCATTGTGTAAATTGTAGGAAACGATGCTAAACCTGGAGACTGGCAAGTATTTTTTTTTTTAATAAAATCCCATAAAACACAAGAAACAAAACCAAACATAAAATACAAATGGGACTGTATCAAACTGAAATGCGCGGGAACAAAATAATCACAGAATTAGGAGAAACCATGTATTTGACAAAGTTAGTATCCAGAATATATGAAGAACTTAACACAACAGAAATGACCTAATTTACAGATGCACATACTTAATAAAGTTTGTTTTTTTTATTTCAATGAAAACAAAACTAAACAATGAAAAACAACGATGTAAATTTTCTAAACAAAATTGTGGTTGAGTATTGTTCTCTTCAGGAAATGGTTCCTGTCTATAGGGTTTGAGTAATTCTCCAGTCCTAACTCTTGTAATATGAGCAACAGCTAAATAAGGCTTACTAAAAGAAGACAGAAAAATGGCAGAGAGTCATACAAATAATTAAACCAAATTACTAATCCTCAAGGAAATACAATTTTAGAGGATACAGTCTTACTTAAGTAAAAATGGCTATTATTCTTTTGTTTGTTTGTTTTTGGTGGGACCAGGGTTCAAGCTCACAACCTTGTACTTGCCAGGCAGGCACTTGTGCCAGGGAGCTATCTCCCCATCCCCAAATAGCTATTATTCTAAAGACCACAATAAACAAGTACTGACAGGACTATGGAGGGATGGAAGCAATTGTACATTTTTTGGTCAGGATATACATGGAGTATTCCATATTCTAACCATTATGGAACATAGTATGGGAGTTTCAAACAAACAAACAAACAAACAAAAAACAAACAAAATAAAAAACTATAAAAACAGAGCCACTGTGAAATCCAGCAATTCCACTCCTGGGTATTTTCAAAGGAAACTAAGTCAGGTGGTCAAAGATCCCTGTACACCCCAAATTTTCCTAGTGTATTCATGATAACCAAGAATTAGGACCCAAATAAGTGCTCAACAGTCAATAGATACATAAAGAACATCTGAAACATATGCAAAACAAAACGCTACTTGGCCCTAAGGAAGACTAAGCCCTGTCACTTGCTACGGTATGGCTGGAGTTGAAGATCATTGTGAAATGAAATAGGCCTCTCATAGAAATAGGGCCTGGTATCACTCATATGTAGGATACAAAAAAGTTGATCGCACAGAAGAGGAGAGGGAAAACAGTGGCTAACAGAGGAGCTGGGGAGAGGTAGGAAGGCAGAAAGGTTGGTCAATGGGCACTGTTATAGTTATATAAGAATAATAAATTCTGGTATGTTATTTCACAGAAGAATGATTATAAGAAGCAATTATGAGGGCTGGAGAGATAGCTCAGAAGCATAAGCACCTACCTGACAAGCGCAAGGGCCCGAGTTCAATATCCAGCTCCACATGCTGTGCGGTCTCAGCCCCAAATATGGGAACCCACTGTGCGGCCTGAGAACTGGGCGTGGTGGAGCACGCCTGTAATTCTAGCACTCAGGAGGTGGAGCCAGGAGGATCAGTGCAAGTTCAAGGCCAGCCTGGGCTACAAAAGTGAGCTCAAGGCCAGCCTGAACTGCACTGGGAGAGACCCTGTCTCAAAAAGACATGCACACAAAAAAAAAAAAAAAA
>PVJA010027684.1:0-28341 GCA_004027025.1 Myocastor coypus | reverse complement strand
AAAAAAAAAAAATTATTTTTGCTTCTGCTACAGCAGCCATTGAAGAACAGTAGCCATGACTCTCCACATTGCCATGGCTACGGGCCTCAACAGAGGACACAAAACGACAGAATGTGAGCAAGCCAAGGCATAGCCTCAGTCGCACACGCCTCTCCACACTTCCTGCAGGATATGCACCGGGAGGTGTGCGGTTTCAAGCCTACGAGTGGTGTGCCATGGAGCTGCTCAAGGTCTCCAAGGACAAATGCACCCTCAAATTCACCAAGAAAAGGGTGGGGACACACATCAGCTCCAAGAGATAACGTGAAGAGCTGAGCAACTTGCTGGCCGCCATGAGGAAAGCAGATGCCAAGGAGGACTGAGCTCCTCGGGAATAAAGCATCACAGGAAACAAACAAACAAACAAACAAAAAACCATAGTTTTAAGTTTAGGATTCAGATTCTAAATATTCTAAATGTGTTGTAGCCACCAAATTTAGGCAAAAAAAAATCTCATATTTCTTTTAAGGAGGCAAATATTCATATTTCAACTCTCCATTGTATCCTATTAATCTGGATTCCTCTGCTATAGAAAGGAAGCACAGCTGGGTGAGTCTGGGCAAGTCACATCTGTATGTAGACTTATGGTGACTGACAGGGGCTTTGTGACTGGGACACTGTGGCAGGAAGGCTGCCTTGAGTCTAGTAACCAGGCAGGTTTTGGTCACACCTGAATTTCTGCTACATCACTAAACCGATGAGACCTTGACTAGGCCAGTGCCTCTGAGCCCCAAGGCTTGACATGCAATAAGAGAACATGGTTGGAATTGCGCTTAGTATCCCCTCCACCACAATATTCCAAAAGAATAAATTGGCTGAATATTAAGTCTGGGTTGTGGCCCACTGATTCTGAATAAGTATTGCTCACGATGGCTGTCTTCACATACCACATGATTTTTGACTGTCCCTTGCTGCACAAATTTGTTCTCCATTCTTGAAGTGACTCTATACTTTTGGATTAACTATGCCATCATTTTATGAAGGTATCATATTTCAATCTAAAGATTGCAGGATCGAGCCATTCTACTATTACTGATAATAGTAATGATGACAACAACAATTAAACAGCATAATACAAGATTTTTATTTAATTTAATTTAAAATAAATGTTTACTTATTTAATGTTTCTTTAATTTAATGTTGATTATGTGTCAGTGTCTGTAATAAGACTTCCATATCTCTCATTTCACTCCATCCTCACAGGTACCAGGCATGCTTCTACCGGTACCTCTATTTCATAGATAAGAGAAAGAAGGATAACTTGAGAATTGTCTCATTTGAGTAAAATTACACAGATTGTAAGCGATAAAACTCAAGTTCATTTTCTTGCTTTGAATTTGAGTTTTCTTACACATGAGGCAACTACTTCATGGAGAGAGAAAAGGCAACAAGGTCAAAGGCCCACAGGCCAAAGGAAATGTGGAACACTGGAGGAGATTCGAGTTGAATATTGGTAAAAGAGAAAGAAAAAAAAAAGAAAAAAATGGGACCAGAGGAAAAGGGTAACTGTATGAAGCATTACAGACATTATACTGAGAATGAAAAGCAATTAGTAAGCCTCAAAATGTAAAGTACACACCCAAATGTACTTTTTTAAAGTGTCATGTTGGCAGCCAAGTGACAAGTAGATGTCAAGAGAAGATTACAGGCCAGGAGCAATGTGACACTGGCAGTCATGGTATGGTAGATTGCATAAGAATGACAGTGACAATCCAGAGATCTGTGAATGGCAGAGGAATCACTAGGATGTGATGATCTGCTGGGTATGGGACGCAGGCAGGAGGCAGGAGGATGAGCAGCGTTAGCTGCCAGATGAGGCTAGTACTATTGCAGACAGCTCTTAGGTGGCAGGGGCAGTCAGACAGGGCTGGGCCTCGAAGGCATCAGTGCAGAGGATGGAAACACAACTCACTGTGGCTGCAGGTGTGTCTATTGCAGGCTGAGCCCCAAGATATAGATGGAATGACCAGCCCCACACGACTCCCTACTTTTTAAAATTAATTGTAATAATAAATAACAATATGACAGTTTCAAAATGCATTAGTAGTACACTTGATACAATGCATATGGTTGTCCTATTAGTTATACAGAGCACAGGGTGCAAACATTACAACCTTTCTATTCATTATTGGTATGAAAAAAATTTCTCTCATTGAACTAAGAGAAAGTAGCTATATACATAATCCAAAGCTTGATAATCGCAGTGGTCATTGGTGAAACTGGCAATGTTGGAAGCTGCTGATCCAAGCCTTTCACAGTTCAGCATTTCAATCTAGCTTTACATTTTATGCCTGGTGGTTAAACTTTTCTGCTTGGTGGTTAAGAGCAAGTTAGAGCAAAATCTATATAGCAAAGCATGTAACTTTTGTACCTCCCAAGGTCAGTCAAATCCCCACAGGATTTACTTGGAACCATGTACAATGCACAGGTTCTCTTATGTCCTGAGTCCTCACTGACCTTGAAGAGCTAGGGCCAAAATATTGACCATCCTTGTAGCCCTTCTTTTTCGCTAATTTTTGGTCTGTAAACTTACGTCTTAAGATGATTCCCTAATTTTTTATTTAGTTTCTAGGCCACCTTCCCACTTCACCTTTCTCCATTACTACATATGTGAGATAACTCATAAGTGTTAATTTTCATTCTAAATCTTTATCTCAAGTTCCATGTTCTTCCTCACAATCTCCATGTGAGTGTCACAGAGGTGTGACAATTTATCTTGTCTGAAACTAAAGTTCTTTTGCCTTTCAGCCTTCTGTGGCAGTGACCAAGACGTCTTGATCCACTTTTCATGACAATTGCTGCATGACCTGCTTCCACTACATGGGGCCAATATTATATAAGCAGTTATACTTGTGATCTTACTGGTTGACCAGAATATTGACCTTTGTTCTACCCACCTCCTGGTTTTGTACTGACCTAGAGAGTTTTCTCTATAAAACTTCCTATGCAAAATGGGGTTTGCAGCAATTCCCCTTCAGGTCCTCTCCTGTCTCTTAATAAAAACATCCTACTCATAACTGCCATTGTTCCTTAGAATTCATCCTTCTATTTGGGGGAACACAAACTCAGTGTTCCTGATATCAAGCAGGTTGGATGTTTCACTTATTCCCTTATATCACTGCCATTTACTAAGATAGGAACACTGACAAAGAAGGCTGAAAAGCAAAATGACTTCAGTTTCAGACAAGATAGATCATCACACCTGTGTGACACTCATATGGAGATTATCAGGAAGAACTTGGAGCTTGAGACAAAGATTTAGGATGAAAATTAACATATTTAAATTATTTCACACATATGGAAATGGAGAAAGATGAAGTGGGAAGGTGGCAGAGAAAGTAAAAAAAAATAGGGATAGGCACTGAGAAAAAGCAAAATCCAACCAGAGTTGATGTGATCCAAGTATATGGAAGAAAAACGTGGGAAGATATTTTCAGGCAACACAGACAAAGCTTTGTGGAGAAGAGCACAGAGCACAGAGCTACTGGGGGCTTGAGCAACTAAATCCTGAAGTGTGTCTCTTGATTCAACAATCCCAAGGCAGTAGAGACCTTGATAAAAATCCTGTGGATGAAATGTGGCAGAGTGTAACTGGTTCATGAAGAGAAGGGGGTGGGAGGGGGTAGTGCAGGTAGTTATCTCTCTATACTTTTACTGTGAAAGAGGAAAGAGGTCAGATGAAGGGAGTAGTTGTTCTCATTTGATTAGGGCATCCTTACATGCCCATGAAACAGAGCTGGTAACAGAGAGGGCAAAAACAAAGACAGGATGGATAGGTGATAACTAACTCTTCACAGGCCCAGAGGAAGGAGAAATGACAATATTCATAGTTCAAGGGAATGCAGGGATGAAAGATTCTTCTGATGCAACCAGAAAGAATTATAAAGGTGTGCACCTTCATGATATACTTGGGCAGTTTTCTGCAATCGCTCCTGAGGACAAACAAAATCAATGGCAGAGATAGCTCAGGGATTTGACCTAATGTGAAGCTTCTTAAAGTCCTGGTTTCATTTAAACCCTAAGTCAATTATATTTGTACCTCTGGTAGGATACAGCCATCAGTAATTTATAAACAAATCCAAGAAATTCTCCTGTATAGTTGAGCTTGAGAGCTGGGTATCTATTATATACTCATATGGTCCACCTCTCCTATTGCAGGGATGAAATAGCAAATACCCACAATGTAAAAAAAGAGAAGCTTATTGTGGTCCACACTTTTGGAGATTTCTGTCCATGGTTAGCTGGCTCCAGGCGGAAGTGTGTGGCAAACACATGATCAGCTCACATTCTGTGGGAAACAGGACAAAAGAGCCAGAGGAAGAAGCCACTAGCCAGGTAGAGTTCCCAAGGTCAGCTCCCTGGTGACTCAGGAGGGCACACCTAGAAGTGGGCTTTATTAACCTGCAGACCTCTATCAAGCCCAACAAGTTGACTATCACAATAAACCAGCACAGTGATTGAACATTTATTATTAATAATTAATTGCATTCTTTTGGAACCAAGATGAACTTCAGAGGTCTTCAATATTGTCTTTTCCAAGTCAACAGCACATCAGCAGACTTAAAATAAATAGAATAAGAAATATTAGAGAGCACTACACATGGGAAGTAAAAGCATAATTCTGATAAGATTATCTATGTATATGAATAAACTAGTTCAACAGATATTGAAGTGATCAAGATGTAAAAGATTTTTGCTACTATAATACACAGTCAGAAAAGTTTGAAAACTAATTTAGTTAAATTCATTTCACATATTAGAAAATTGAGGACCAGATAGATTAAAGGGCTTAAAATTGTATATAAACAAAAGATGATAAATTCTAGACTAAAATCCATTTTTCTGAAAACTACTTACTTCTAGGGCACTGTATTAGTCTCCTGTCACTACAACAAAATATCTGATACCTGCCAGTTAAAGGAGACGTGTGGGTAGGGGAGACAGCTCAGTGGCATAAGTGCACAGCTGGCAAGCCAAAGTCCTGAATACAATCCCAGGTAGGGAAAAAATAGGAGAAGTTTTGTTGTTGTTCACAGTTTTAGAGTTTAGTCCATCGTTGGTCAGCTCCAAGTCAGAAGTGGCTCAGTGGAAGGGCATAGCACAAGAAAGTGGCTCACACCATTGTAGCCTGGAAGAGGAGGAAAAAGGAAGGAGCCAGGACAAGCATCTGCCCTTCCAGCCCCTGCCGCCCTGTCCTATCACCTTCATGTAGGCCCTGCCCTGAACAGCACAGATGGCTATGAATTCATGGATAGAAGGATCCACTGCTGAAGCCAATTCCCCTCTGAAAGTTCCACCTCTAAACACATGAAACTTTTAGGAGACATTTTAGATCTAAGTCATAACCGGCCTGTGGTGATTTTGAGGTGTGTGTGTGTGTGTGTGTGTGTGTGTGTGTGTGTGTGCGCGCGCGCACGCGCGCGCGCACATGTTTGTTCTTCTCAGCATCATTATGAACTCCCTGAAGGAGAAGATCATATCTTCATATCTTTAGGCTACTCATGCTGGCCCATTTCTTTGCTTGCCATACCTCATTTACAGCATGTGGGATTAATTTTCTCCTTATTGGAGTACTTTTTCAGTGAAGCTCTTGTTTACTGTCTTTGAAAATGCTTTGTTTTGACCTCACTTTCAAGGATAGTTTAGTTCAATGATTCTCAAACTATAATGAGCATATGCAACACCTGGAGGTTTTGTTAAGCGGAAGTGTGTAATTCAGCAGGTCTAAGATGAACCCTGCAATTCTCACTCACTCCTGATGCTTCTGATGCTGCCAGTCCTTGGCCACAGTGAGAGTAACAAGGGTTTAGCAGAATCAAAATTCTACATTAACACCTACTTCCTCCTAGCATCCTGGAGGCACTTTAGAGTTTTCTGACTTCCACTACTGCTAGGGAGAAATTCTATGGCAGACTGATATGTGTCTTTTGAGAGTATTTTTTTTTTATATTTTTTTATTTTCTAAAGAGACTACAAATTAGAACTCAAACAAAAGAATTACAAGTGATATAAAATTTCATTAACCAAGTAATATGAATTTCACAGTATTTGTTGTAATACATACTGTTGTCTCCCAACCAGTTATACACATTATCAGATATATGCATGTAAAATTGGTAGAAAGAAAAGAAAGAGATATATAAGAAATTAAGAAGACAAAAAGTGCAAACAACTGAAGAAAGGGGAGGAAACAAATTAAAGCATTACCTGCTTCTTTCCATAGAGCAGCAGAAATGCATGATACGGTTGTCCAAACCAGCCTGCTTATATACACAGATAAATCTCTTTCCCCCACTCCCTCTCCTGTCTTTCTCAACTCAGTAACTCTTTCTTTTTGAATAAGTTCATTTCCTTTTTCCAGTAATCTATTGTGCCCTCAGATTCCACTTTTATTTTTCAGGTTCTCACACTAAGGAGACAATCTGATGTTTGCACATGCGGGTCTGATTTATTTCACTTAAGAGTATGTTCTGTAGTTACATCCGTTTACTGGCAAAAGGCTCAAAGTTATCCTATTTTATAGCTGAATAATACTCCATTATGTAAAAATGTCACATCTTCTCTATCTGCTCTTTGGTTGATGGGCATCTAGATTGTTTCCAGGATTTAGCTATGACAAATTGTGCTGTTATAAACATGGGTGCACATATAACAGGGTGGTATGAGGTTTCCAGTTCTTCTGGAGAAATACTCAGGAGGGGAATAGCTAGCTTGAATGGGACCTCCAATCCTAGCTTTGGAGGAATCTCCACTGATTTCCATAGTGGTTGTACCACTATGGGAGTCTGCACTCCCACCAACAATGCTGAAGGGTTCTTTTTTCTCCACAGCCTATCATTGTTTTTAGGAGAATTCTTGTTCTCTTTGATTATTTTTTAAATATTTCTATTGGTCTGTGACATATTGCAATTTTGTTATGATGCATCTAGATGTATGTTTATTTATCCTACTTTTGACCACTTTATCAACTCTGGAAGTTGTAAGTCATGGCTCACTATAACACAGTGTGTGGTTCTTACATTCTAGCAGAGGGACACACATAATAAGAAATATTCATAAATAACATGGTAAGCTAGGAGGAGGAGACTCCTGCTATAGGACATAGAAAAATTTTTCCATAGGTGAAGGGTAGATGTACAATTTGAAATGTGATAATCAGGACTTACTACGAACACGATATTCTACCAAGTCGTCTACCACATCCCTTAACCCAAGAGCATGAGATTGTAATAAAGACACAGAGGACACTGAGAGAAGGAATTCCAGACAGAGAAAAGCCATGGAAAACTACCTAGTAAAAATTGGACTGGTGAAGACAGAAGAAAAAATCACATAGGAGGCCTGGCATAAGAAGTGAAAGTCATTTCAGTTCTCAGAAAGTTTGAATTTAATAAGAAAACCAGATTAGAATCATTGCACACAGTAATGTGATGGTAAATGCTTAACAATGGAGCACAAAGAGTACTTACATCTTGGGTCAGAGGGGTTGGGGATGTAGCTCAGAGGCCTAAGTGCCTGCCTGGCAAGCACAAGGTACCAAGATTGATCCTTGGCACTACCCAAAACTAAATTGCATTATCATCAGCAGCAGCAGCAGCAGCATTAGAGGAAGCAACAATGTGATTGTCCCAGTTGAAAAGCTTCTCTCTGAGGCCACACATTCTGCATTTTAATGTCCGGGAATGCTGTAGGGTAGGCAGAATACTCATCTAGAAGTGGGAAAATAATGCTTGAAGGGAAGTCTGATAATTAAAGTCCACTAATGAGTTTTGATGTCCTGTAAGTAAAACTTCTGTGATAGATTCTTCTTAAGTGATGTTCCTTTAAAAATTCTGTGTCCCATAACAAAATGTGGAGCATGTTTTCATCAGGCAATAGATAACAGCTACGGTTCATTTTCTCTTCAGCTTCTAGGATGATTAAAAGCAAATGTTTTAACCATAAAGAATTCACTAGCAAAGCTCTTTTGGCTCATTAAATATCCCTACTCCCACATATGCTATTTATCTTTTATATTCATTCTTTTGGTCCTATTGAGTATGCATCTATTATTGCAAGTTACCTCAAATTTGCTTAGAAGGAAAGTTGCAGAAGCATACAAAAAAGATTGCTAGAAACCTAGGCTTACTTTTCATGGGATTTTTCTGTAATACCTGAGACTCCTAAGAGACACAGGCGAACCTATGAAACCAAGGGTATAACCTTTGGGAAATCCACCCTAAAGTTGATGGATTTGTGCAACAAATGATCTGCTTCTCTTTTGTTCTACTTCTGGCTCTGAGACATGGAATAAACACAGAACTGTCCTTACTTGACTCCACATTTTCCCCTGGGGACAACGAGTCAGTTGTCATTGTCAGCTCTGTTGTTTCTGAGTCCACACGCTCAACACCCCCTCCCCATCTTGTATCATAGCTAAATGAAGTCCTGGTGACCTCTTTTGCTCTTTGGCTCATTTCTTTGCTGCATTCTCTCCATATCTCCTTTACCTTTAGTCACAGCTGTTTGCCAGAGGGGATGATGTGCTCGATACAAAGAACCCTGGCCTTGGTGCCAATTCCTTAAAGACTGAAGTCCAAGTCTGGACTGTGTCTATGACCTTGGTCCCTAAACTTCAACTTCCTCGTCTATTCAACAACAAAAACAACAGTGTGAGTGCCAGTAGTACATTCTCTGGGACCTCATAGTGTAAAACTCAAATTCAATAATAAGATGAGGAAGAGGGTTACAACTGTGAGGATCAAACCTGGAGTTTTCCCAATGTTAAGTTGCTGCAAAATCTCCTAAGGAGTTTGTGTAACAAAGGAAGGCAGATAATAAATAAGAAAAAGATACAATTTGTTATGAAGTA
This sequence comes from Myocastor coypus, assembly GCA_004027025.1. Classification (NCBI taxonomy): domain Eukaryota; kingdom Metazoa; phylum Chordata; class Mammalia; order Rodentia; family Myocastoridae; genus Myocastor; species Myocastor coypus. The sequence goes on along the minus strand of PVJA010027684.1, from coordinate 19,451 downwards.
GTAAGTGCAAAGATCCAAGCACACAAATTGACTGCAGAAGAGAGATGCTTTTAATTAGGATAGTCATAGTGAGTTTCACTGAGAAAGGAATATCTGAAAATAGTTAAAAGAGGTGGTTGCATCAAGTATATGGAGGCAATAGCTCAGAAATAAGAAATGGGAAAGGCAGATAGCTGATGGGGAGAAAGTAAGGGCTGTGTGCAAAACCAAGATTTGATTAGATGGAGAAAAGATGTGAGAGACACAGAGTGAAAAGACAGCCATGCCCTCTAGCACTCCACTAACGTCCACTGAGGACCTCGGCCTTTACACTGAATGAGATGGAGGCACACAGACGGTCACAGAGCGACTTGTGTTGTCCGTGGCTTTCTGACTAAGGGGCTGGCAGTTTTCTGGGATAGAAGCTGAGAGACAGCTTAGGGGACTGCAGCAATAAAGCAGGTGAGCAAAACATGGAGGACAGAGCGGCTAGAGCTCGGCGTGGTGGCGCACGCCTGTAATCCCAGCACTTGGGACGCTGAGTCAGGAGGATCAATATGAGTTCGAGACCAGCCTGGGCTACAAAAGTGAGCTCAAGGCTAGCCTGAACTGCATAGCGAGACCCTGGCTTTAAAAAAAAATTGAACTCGAGGAGAGAGTGACTGAAATCTAGAACTGTGCAGGATGCCCAGCCAATCAGATTGGTGGGTTTGGAAGTGAGAGGAAGAGAGGGTAAAGTCAAAGATGAATCAAAGGACAGGAAAACCCACCAACTCAAAGATTTGCCACTTGTGACTGTGAGCACCATAGACTTTGAAAAACTTCGAAGCTTAGTGTCAGACAAGCTTTCCCTTGCACTCGTCTTAATTAGATAGCTTAGTGAAATTGTACACAAAGAACATTAGGGTATTTTTCACCAAGATAAATAATAAGAGTATTTTTGCCAACATAGAAGCTTTCCTGACATGGGTTCTGGTCACTACCACCCCAAATGCATCTAGTATTCTGATGTCCCCAACCATAGATTAGTTTTGATATTTCTGGACTTGATGCAAATGTAGAATCCTGCAGAATGAACTCTTTAGTGCCTGACCTTTTTTCTCAATCAATATCCATCACATGAGGAGCTACTACATTGCCAAGTATAGCAATCGTTCATATATTTTTCACTTTTGTATATTGTTACATCATTTTTCTACATTTTTAATTGTATTTTAAAGAGTAAAAAATGAAATCAAAAGCAAGAAAGTAGCAGAAACAAAGACAGAAACAATACGTATGATACACAATTTCAAAACAGGAACAAAAACTTAACAATTGTTATATTACATATTTTCATCATCAAATCTGTTGTGCAGATTAATAGCTATAGGTATGCAAGATTTGTCAAATAATTGAATTATTGCTCATATTAAATTATTGCTCAAATAATTAAATTAATGCTCATTTTTAATAAATGACTTTTTCTTGTTCTGTTTTACTTTGAATTTTATTTTATTGTATCAAATATTGGGAATGTAATACTAACGTGTTTTGAAACCGTCAGTGTTATTTCTTATTAAAAGAAGTAATTAAAAAATCAAAGTTAGTTTATTTATTTATTTATTTATTTATTTATTTATTGTCTTTTTGAGACAGGGTCTTGCTGTGCAGTTCAGGCTGGCCTTGAGCTCACTTTTGTAGCCCAGGCTGGTCTTGAACTCGCACTGATCCTCCTGTCTCAGCCTCTCAAGTGCTGGGATTACAGGCATGCGCCACCACGCCCGGCTTAAAGTTTATTTATTTATTTATTTACTGTAGTACCGGGGATCAAATTCAGAACCTTGCACTTGCCAGGTAAGCACTTATTGCACTGAGCTATCTCCCCAGCCCCCTGAAATTTATCTTAAAATATACCAGCTAGTATATTTTAAAATATACTAGTTGTTCACCATTTGAACACACCACAAATTACTTATTCATTCAATAGTTGGTGGGTTTTAGTCTGAGGCTATTACTGATACTGCTACCCTGAACACACTTATGTATCCTTTTGCAGCACACATCCATGCATTTCTCTTCGGTACACATCTATTTGTACACTCATCTGCTGTATTCGTTCATGTGACACCTAGCCACTGCGCAGTGAGAGAGGCTAAGAAGTCCCATAGCAAGGCCTGTTTGAGTAGGATTAAGGTCACTGATTAGCAGCTTTAGCTGAATTTCCAAGTGAGAACCAGAGCCAGTTTTTTTTTGTTTTTGTTTTTGTTTTAATTTCTTCTCTTGAGTCCTTACACTGGGGAAGACTATATGATATTTGCATGTGTAGGTCTGGTTTATTTCACTTATGAGTATATGTTCAAGATACATCCATCTTTTATATGAAGTATTCCAGTTTATTATTTCCTATAGCTGAGTAATATTCCATTTTATGAAAATGCCACATCTTTTGCAACTATTCTTCAGATGATGGACATTTTACTTGTTTCCAGGACTTGGCTAGCACAAATTGTGCTGCCATGAACATAGGTGCACAGATATCACTATGATACGATGTTTTCAGTTCTTCTGGAAAAATTCTCAGTAGGAGGATAGCTGGATTGAATTGGATTTCCAGTTCTAGCTTTTTAAGGAGTCTCCACACTGCTCTCCATAATGGTTACATCAGTCTGCATTCCCACCAGTAGGGCAGAAGGGTTCCTTTTTCCCCCACAGCCCTTCCAACATTTGTTGTTGGTTGATTTCTTTATGGTAGTCATTTTTTCTGGGGTGAGATGGTATCTCAGTGTTGTTTTAATTTGCATTTCATGAATGGTTAGTGATGTGGAGCCAGTTTTCAGGTTGTGTGGATAATGAATCTCAAACCTGGATTTCCAGGTTTAATTAAGTTATCACACCTGATGCCATGTGCAGTGGAGACACATTGTCCCCACTGAGCAACGTACAAACTGCAAAGTTTTGAGAAAATAAATAAGCACTAAGCTTTAGGATGTTTTTTTATGCGGTGGTAGACAAGTAAAACAACTTTTCGTCTTTTATTGATTTGTGGAAATTATAATATAGAAGGAATATGAATCTTTTATTATATGTGGCCTGCTGCTTTTCCTTGATGTCTTTTTGATGAGCAATTCTTAATTTAATGAAATATGATTTGTCAATATTTCCCTTTAAGTTAGTGATTCTAGTGTTCTGAAGAAGGAATCACTTATCCCAACTTTATAAAGATACAGTATATTTCTCTGTAATTTTCTAGAGGTTTGATGGTTTTACCTTTCACATTGAAGTGTAATATAGACCTGGAATTGATTTCTTACCATGTTATATGAGTTGAGATTCGTGTTCTTCTGTATAAATAGTCAACTTACTAGAATAAAGCAATAAAATGCCACCTGTACTACATATCACCTTTGTCCCATTTCAATTAACGACATACTTGAGAGTCTCTTTCTAAACGATCCCTTCAACAAGACAGCTTTAATTTTTCTGTTAGCTTAACTAAACAGATAGATCAATAAAGCAATTAAATGAGTCTGAAACTTAACAGAGAGGAAAGGAGATGCAACTTTACAGGTTTGATGTGTAAGGGCTTTCTTTCAAATCATGAAGCTAGATGAAACCAGTGAAGGACTGTAAGTGCAGTTTAGACATGGGACCAAGAACTGAACCTTGAGATATGCTAGGATTAGGAACAGGGAAAAAAGAAGAAAACAAAAATGAAGAAGAAAGTATGTAAAAGGCAAAATGGGGAATGTTCTTTAAAAAGGGAAAATGGAGAATGCTCTTTACAAAAGGCAAAATAATCAACTATGTCAACATTTCTGATGAGTCAAAGTGACATCAGGACTGAGACTAAATTATTGATTCCATCAGTGTAGAGAAGATTCTGACTTCAGTGAGGAGAATTCATAAGGCACTGCTTAAAAGGAAGGGGTGGGGGACAAATGCCTGAGAAGAAAAGTTAAAGAAAGGATGGGAGAAAGAATAATTAGATATTGGGGCTTTAGGCAAATGTCATAACTAAAAGTTTTACTGTACATAAGGAACAGAATTTCTAACTGAAAGGTGTGGGGTTGTCAAAAGATTTTTTTCATCATCATCATAGCTTCAGAAATGGGAAAAAAGAACAAAATTATACAATAGCAGGAAATTGATGGTGCAAGGAAGATGGTCTCCCATCTTATATCAGCACCAATTACTTTGCAAGGCTAGCATCTCTTCCCTCATAGATAATGTCCTAGAGACACTGGCTCACAGGAGAGGGAGTTGTTGTGGACTGATTGCTTGTGTATTCCTAAATTACTATGTTGAAACCCTAACCTTAGTGTGACAGTACTATAATGCAAGGCCTTCAGGAGATGGTGAGACTTCCATGAGACTCTGAGGCTAGAATCCCTAAAATGGGATTAGAGTCCTTATGGAAAAGCAAAGAGAAACAAGAGTTTCCTCTTGATGATATGGTAGATACAATAACAATGTAATCAGCCATTTAACAACCAAAAAGAAGCACCGGGATGTCACCCGGTGGCACAGTGCCTGTCTGACAGTGCAAAGTCATGTGTTCCATTTTCTGTACACCCTGCCAAAAAAAAAAAAAAAGTAAATAAATAAAATCCAGAAAGAAAGTCATCATGGCATACTGTGCTTGGATTTCTAGCTTCCAGGACCGTGAGGAATAGATATATACTTTTAAGCCACCTACTTTACAGTATTTTGTTATAGTAGCTTGAGAGAAAACAGAATATTATGGAGAAATAAAACTAAAAAGCATAAGTTGTCAAAGTTGTAGTAGTTCCACAAGGAGGAAGACAGATTCTGGAGCCTTGGAAAATGGAGAAAAGAAGGAATGATAATGAACTATAGAAGAATCAGTTTAACCAACGTCAGAGATGTTTCCAGGAGTAATGCTAGGTCCAACCTCTGTGAAATATATAGGAAGAATCTGTCACAAAGTTCATGTGCTATTACTAGAGACCCCTCCCTCTTCTCTTTTATTTACATCTGCTACGGACCAATACTAGTGATGACGCACAGCAGCAAGATAAGAGATGGATGCCCAATACCCTTTCATGGATCCTCCTCATCTTAATCTGAACATTCCAATTTCATATTCTTTAAGTAGAATGATTCTCTTGAGAGACCACAAGTACTCAGGTCTGGTCCTAACACTTACTAATTTGATGGAGTTCTTGAACCTTCCTGGATTTTAATATCTGCAAGTTAATAATTTAAAAACTCTTTCTGTTTTCTGACTATTTTCCTCACTCTCAAGATTATACTATTTTATAGGACTCCAATGTCATTTTATCTAAAATATCCAAAAAAAAGTTTCTATTGAAGACATGCATGCCCAGTGCTAAGTTACAACAGGCCCAGACATACAATAGACAACATAGAAGCCAGTTAAAAGACTTCAATAAAAGCAAGGAAATTCACAAACTAGGAGAAATGCTACAATGAAGGAAATGAAGGATGAGCCGAGGTCAAGTCTGATGAAGACCAAGGATTATGTAACAACTTATTTAGTAGTGTGAGCAGGATTCTTTCTTAAAATTGGAGAGAAAATAGGAAAAATAGTGTGATAGGACAATAAGGAGTTCTGAATCAGGTTTTAATTGACTGCTTGCTTCTCATCCTTTGCCTCATTTATCTATTACTCTATCTCTTTAGGTACAACGTTGTTCTCTGTAGATACTGAAAACCTTACAAAAGCTCCTAAGTCTTTCAGAAAGGACAAAATCTTTAAGATAATAAATCTATGGGTTTCTACAGTAAAAGTGCTTCTACTACTCTTTTGGGTTCAGAAGTCAAGAAAGCCAAGAAGTCTAAGAGGTGATCGCACTATGTCCTTATTGACCAGTTGAAGCTGTACTTTGAAAAAATGTATTAATTAAACTTCTGAAAGTCTGTACATTTGTTTGAAGGACAAAAGGAAGGGTGCAATTCTGTTACTTCAGAAGGGCAAGTTGCTCTGCCAGTTCAGGGCATGTGGTACAGTGTTAAATACGCAAGTAAGAAAGCTCAATCTAGAAGCTCACATGCAGCCATTAGTCGATGCTTCCAGGGGACATGAACTTGGACTTGGCTGGAGACTGCTCTTTACTAGAGCTAGAAAAACCAAGTCTGGCTTTTAACTTATGCTTCAGTTTCCTTGAAGATGCCCTGAGTTAGTTTGTGGCAAATCCCAGAAAATTTTATTAGTAAATATTTTAGTCTACAGCTCCAAAATAGGGATCCTCTTTTAAAAACTATAAATACAACAGTACTCATACAACTTAAGAAAGTAGTCTTTGGGGCTGGGGAGATAGCTCCGAGGCACAAGTGCCTGCTGGGCAAGTGCAAGGTCGTGAGTTTGAACCCTGGTCCCACAAAAAAAAAAAGAAAAAAAAGAAAGTAGTCATAATTTTTTAATTTTATCCTGTATTCAGTCAGTGTTCAGATATCCCTAATTGGGCCCGGCTGGATGGCACAGTGGTCTAAAGCCCCTGCTTGGGAAAGCTTGGGCGGCTTCAAGGACCGCGGTTCGATCCCCGGCACCACATGCTGCGCCAGCCCTGCCCTCGGGGCGGGCTGAGCCAGCCTTAAAAATAAGTGAATAAACAAATAAAGGTCCTGAAGCAAGAAAAAATAAATAAATAAATAAATAAATAAATAAATAAATAAATAAACAGATATCCCTAATTGTCTCATTTTTAGTTTTTTAATAAATTACTTTTTCTCTACCTTGTACTTTATCCATTTAATATTATAAAATGGAAACTATTCTATAGTAATATTAAGATATTTAGCAGGTTGTTAATATAGATAAAGCACTGAGGCTTCTCTGTGTGAAAAGAAACCTGCTTTAGTAAGACATAGACAGATTTTCTTGTCTTATAGACAGAACAATCTGAAGAGTCCAAGAGTCTAAGAGTCAAACATTTACCATTCCAAAGAGGAAGGAAGTCATATCATGATTGATTCATGATGAAAGACTTCCTTTCCTGGGGCCCGGCGGGATGGCTCAGTGGTCTAAAGCCCCTGCTTGGGAAAGCTTAGGCGGCTGCAGGGACTGTGGTTTGATCCCCAGCACCACATGCTGCGCCAGCCCTGTCCTCGGGGCGGGCTGAGCCAGCCATAAAAATGAATGAATAAACAAACAAAGGTTCTGAAACAAGAAAAAAATAAATAAATAAAATAAAAAATTCTTAAAGAAAAAAAGACTTCCTTTCCTTGCTGGAGATGGGATGAGCAGAGAGGCAGAAAAGAGGAGACCAGAGAAAGAAGCAGCTTCAGTACCTATGAAAAGCTAAAGATAGGTGGAAAGAAAAATCAATATTTGCCATTCCCTAGGTACCGTTTGGTATTTATGATTCTCTCGCAGTGATTCCATCACCACTTTGTTCATGCAAAGCCCTTCCAGATGCGGTGGGTCAGGGGGAGCTGACATGTACTGAATCATCCCTGGCACTGATTATGATCTTGGGGAAAAATCACTTGAGTTTTTCAATTCTAATCTAATAAGGTCCAAACTGTACAAGAGATATGTGAAATGGGAAGAAATTGTTCAAAGATCAAAATAACTAGGAGGGGGCTTCTTTCCTAGAATCAAGGCCATAGGGAGGAAGATTGCACGGGCATTGTTCTGAGGAAGAAGGCTTGTTTGTCATGGTGCTCATACCAGATGTGGTGGCCATCTTGAACAGCGGCCGTTACATCACAGTGGACAGAAATCCCACCAGGGGGTCAGCCACCCTGGGGCGGTGAATTGTCACTTGTTTACCAGGCCACTGAGGAATCCAGCTCTCGGGGAGCTGGTAATCTTAAAACCCAGTTGGAGAACTGAGTACAGCTCCCCGTCTCTCATGAGGCGTGTACACATGGCACGTGCTGAGTAGACTTGATTCTGGGTCCTGCCACACGCTGGCACGGGAAGGCCTCTGAGGTGCTGAGCCCCAGGGCCGAGGGGAAGGGCAAGAAGTAGGGGCTAAGGGGAGTTCCCTTTCCACTCTGGGAAGGTTCCTGTCACTGTGACAACACTAAGATAATAAACCAAAACACTATCTGAAAGAAAAAAATAACTAGGGTGGGAGAAATGGGAATGGAAAACAGCAGCAACAACAACCAAAAGAAGACAAGATAGTTTATAGTACTAGTTTCTCTTGGTTGAAAAGAAAGATTCATGCTAATATTCTTTGGAGAATTTTTCATGCACATACCTTGCACTCTGTGTAACTAAAGGTAAAATACATAATAGCTATTATTATTGTCATGAAGTTTTGTTTACCTTTTATCCATAAAACAAAAGGAAATTGGTTTACATGACCTCACACTCCCTAATCCCAATAGTATGGCAGGCAAAGGCAGAAGCATTGCAAGTTTGAGCCTAGCCTGGGGAACATAGAAATATAGTGAGATCATGTCTCAAATTTTAAAATGAAGTAAAGGAGATGGGGAGGAGTTCAGTACAAAGACCTTCCATTCAAATAGAGTACCATGAAGGGCCCGGCAGGATGGCTCAGTGGTCTAAAAGCGCCTGCTTAGGAAAGCTTAGGCGGCTGCAGGGACCACAGTTCAATTCCTGGCACCACATGCTGTGCCAGCCCTGCCCTCAGGGCAGGCTGAGCCGGCCATAAAAAGAAATAAAAAAACAAACAAAAAGCTCTGAAACAAGAAAAAAAATAAAATAAATTCAAAAATTCAAAACAAAACAAAACAAAAACCAAATAGAGTACCATGAAAACGAAAATTAAAAAGTTTCTGCCTGACTTCTGTATGTCTCACTAACAGAGTGCAGAAAAAACCTACAAGATGGAAAACCTCTTGTGAGCTACTCACTAAACAGAGGACTACCATCCAGGACACATGAAGAACGCAAAATAATTAGAGTCTCCCCAAAATAAAACGCCCAATCAAAAAATACACTACAGGAATGAATATACACTTCCCAGAAGACATACAAGTGACCAATAAAAACATTTCTTAAAAAGTGTCCAGCATTCGCCATTAAATGGAAATTAAAACTACGTGGAGATACCATCTTACCCCAGAAAGCATGGCATCCTCAAAATGTAAAATAATAGCAAATGTTAGCAAGGATGTGGGAAAAGAGTAACCCTTTTTCACTGTTGGTGGGAATGTAGATTAGTACAACTATTAGGGACATCATTTTATAAAAATAGAAATTCCATTTTTTCCAGTTATTCCCCTCCTAAGTATCTTTCCAAAAAAATCCAGGTTATAATATTACAGGAATATGTGCATAAAGATGTTTATAGCAGCAAAATTTATAATAGCTGTGACTTGGAAACAGCATATATGTCCATCAAAGTTGAATAGGTAAAGAAAGTGTGGTATTTATATATAATGCAGCACTATTCTGCTACGGAGAATGATAAGCTTGAGATATTCACTGACAAAGAGATGCAACTTGAGAACATGTTAGGTTAAATAGGTCAGGTTTAAATATCACACAAGTTTAATATGACATGATTTCTCTCCTATAAGAAACTCAAAATGTGGATGGATGGATGGATGGATGGATGGATGGATGGATGGATGGATGGATAGATGGATGGGTGGGTGGGTGGGTGGTAGACGATAGGTGATTAGATAGATAGATAGATAGATAGATAGATAGATAGATAGATAGATATAAAAATAGAAGAAGGCAGGTAAATAAATAGGAGGTAGGGAGAAATTCAAATGACTCCTCAAATTATTTTCTCTGTTGCTTCAAAAATATTTTGAGATAAATGTTAATTTCTTCTATTTATACCACTAATTTCCTTCACTTATTGAAAAGTTTTGTCCTATTTGTGTGTTGCTTCTTTATAAGAGACAGTCTTTGTTTATGACTTATGTTCTGAGTAACATATTGGTCATTGTCATATGCTCATATGCAGTTTATCAACTGCTATTATTCTCTTATCATTTTGTTACATTTATATTATTTTTCATAAGTCATGGGTATTTTATGTTTTAAATATCTATTTTCCTACATTAAGCAAAACTTTAAAATTTTTAAATTAAAAAGATGCCAACTCTCAGCCACTGCAAGTCACGCCTTTGTCAAACACATGCAAGCGCTTCCTTCCTGTAGATCCGAACTTGCTCAGCAGAACTCAGTTGCCTAGCTCTACTCCTGGAGTTTCCTCACTGAAAAGTCTCAGTGATCACAACAGGTCTCTGCCAACCAAGCTATCGATTACTAAATTCTAGCTCTTCGTTTAGAACTGCTGATTTATACATTTTCTAAGGCTGTCTTCTATAAAATCATAAAGCTTACTATCTCAAATGCAACAGATCTAGATTTGCAAGTTCTTCCACCATGTTAAGGTTCAGTTTTACATATGTCCTCTGCTCTACTGCTTATGAAAAATAACTACAGAGTATTTCCTTTACACTTGGCACCATTTCTGTTCTTAGAGTACACATTTAATGGTATGGAATGGTCCATCTTCCGCAATTATACAGCTTCTGTTTGTCCTTCCATGGCCATGCTGGCCTAATGTCTTGCATATGGATATCTTTAAGTTTAATATCCAGAAAATGAAACACCACATAGTGCTCCATATGGCTTCTAGCTCTGAGTTAAAAACCAAAAGCCTCACTTTTCAAATCTTTGTAGGATGAACTTTAGTCTGGGAACATGCAACTGTGAGGAGCCACACCATGTAAGTCCTACACTATGATCCTATTCAATTTTTAATAGGTTTCTTCTGAAAAAAAAAAAAAAAAAAAAAAAGAGGGAATTGAATTATGTTCTTTATCAGACCTCTTTTATCTCATCTCCACAATTTCCTTGATTCTTAATGAAAAGTAACTTCCTAGACACCACATGTTATTCAGCTTATCAGTTACAAATCACTAAAGCATTGCAGAAGAATCCTCTAGCCTTTGTGTACATGTAATGGTTTTTATCTGTAAGTCAGTAGATACTAGAATTGTTACTGTTATCATTCCCCAGGTTTACAGAAGAAGGAAACCTTTCACTAAAAATGTTAAATAAGCAAAAGAAAGTCATAGGGCCAGCCAAATAGCTCCGTGGGTTAAAGCACCTGCAAGCAGGTGAAGGGCCGGGTGGGAGGCAGGGGGGTGACCCCACCCCCAGGGTGCTCTGGAACAGCAATTGAGATAGGGTATGGTGGCATGGGCCTGTAATCCCAGCTCTTGGGAGGCTGTAAACAGCTGGATCACTACTGGTCTGATCTAGTAGTGAGACTCTGAACACCCTGTAGACCCTTCCCTAAAATACAAAAAAAAAGAAAACAGAAAGGAAATCATGACTCAAAGCGAATTAAGATGGGTCTTAACACAACTATTTTAAATTATCAAAACGAAAGAATCAATGAATAGAGAAAAAGAATGGAGAAAGAGAGGGAGAGAGGAAGGAAGGAAGGAAGGAAAGAAAGAAAGAAGGAAGGGAAGCCAGCCAGCTAAATCCCTCCTTCAGACTACCAAAAATACTGACCACACTATTTTTTCTGGCGCTTTATTATATTCAATTAAGAACTTTTCTCCCCAGAGGCAATGACAATTTCAACTGTCTTCAGGGCCAAACTAGCAACATAAATGAATGCAATGTGCTGGCTTTTATTCTTTCAAAGTCACTACATGATTTATATATAGGCATAGGAATCTTCTTCATTTTCACAAAGAAGCATGCTTTCTCCTGCTTTCAGAAAACACTTAACACTATGGGTCTAGGATTTCTCTTTTTATTTAGCTATCTATGAGAGAAAAACAATCCCCCAACAAAACCAAAGGTATATATTTGAGAATAAATGGGAACTGCCTCATGCTGTTCTTTGTGTAAGATTAAGAGAACCTGCAGAGTGACTGGGACTACAGTAGACTGAGTAGGACTCCCCCCTCAAGGAGGAGAGATCCAGGCCACACCAATTGACTTCACTGGACACAAGCTTATTACCATAAAATTTGCTTGAGCTCTAAACAAACCAGAAGGAAACTTAAAAAAAAAAAATGTTGTTTTGTTGTTGCAGGGTCTCACTAGCAGCTCAGACTCATAGGAAGCCTCCTGCTTTCAGCCTCCCCAGAGCTGGGGTTATAGGCCTGTGCCACTATACCCAGACTCTGGCCAGCTCAGCTGGCCCTGGGGATGCAGTTGGTGGCATGTGGCACTGGAGATCAAACTGGAGTCCCTGCACTTGCCTAAGACTACCTAAGTAGGAGCTTTAGTCCTCTGAGCTATCTTACTAGCCCGTAAGTAAACATTTTTAGATGCAAGTTCTTTTTCCCTCTTGGGTTCGCTTTTTTCAGTATCGCACAAGCCAAACAAAATGTGTTACATGTCATTTGTGAGTGTGTTTTGGAGGAATAATCTTGAGGTTTCTTCAGCCTCAAGAGTAAGAGAGAGTGGGGCAGAGGAGAAAATGTAAGAAAATCAACCAGTGGATTATGGTGGTGATCGTCACAACTGAATCATAATCTTATCTGTTGTACTCCAATACAACAGGAAGGAAATAGCTTGAAGGTACCAAACATTTCAAAGGTATCAAAACACATCATGGTCCTATCCCACCTCTTTCCCTAACAGCCTCTTCCTTCTTAATAATGCCAGGTAGAAAGAACCACCAAGATATTCTAAGACTTATGTTCCAGATTCTGGCTTAGGCCTTTTATGGTTCATTTCACTGAACCTCCGGTCATGCTGACCCAAAGACCTCCAAATGATGTCCACAGGAAGGCACTTGCCAGAGGATGGTGACATAGTGGGATGACTTGTGTGATGTTACCTGAGCCCAGTGGACAACCATAGGCCTTGACTGTCCTTGAAAACATCCTCCTTCCCATATCAAGAGGCAACTTGATCAATTCATTTTAGAAGAGGAAAGCTTCCAGAAAGTTATATTTTTCCAAATTATAATTGGGCAATTTGTTCAATGCAAGAATAAGTAAATGAGCAAAACCTAACATAACCATCCCCCCAGATAGGTTCTTGCACTTGGAGCCTCTCCACCCGAAGCAAGGACAAAGCAAAGATGAAGCAATGAGAGAGCCCCAGTGCTTTCCTGTGGAGAAGGCCAGTCGGCTATTCCTGAGAATGGCTGGCTGAGGGCAGTCCATCACTGCAGGAGTGCAGCTAAGGCAGAGAGGCTTTGCAGTGGGATTTGGTGTTGACACTGCCTCAGGTCACCAATTTTATTTTCTCGGGCACAGAAGATAGATTTACTTACCAGCATCCCTTGCTCTGTATAGTTATACAGTTATGGTTAGGATGATATGTCCTGACTTGGCCCTTAACTCTAGGAGATTCTCAGCTTACACCTTATTTTTCAGCAAAGTAAACGCTCTACCATGACAAAGCTACATAGTGCAGACATTTGGATTCCCGAGATGCCACTGGGAGAGGAGTCAGTGCTTTTTTTTTTTTTTTTTTTTTTTTTTGACACAGGGTCTCGCTATGCAGTTCAGGCTGGCCTTGAGCTCACTTTCGTAGCTCAGGCTGGTCTCGAACTCGCACTGATCCTCCTGCCTCAGCCTCCCAAGTGCTGGAATTACAGGCGTGCGCCACCACCCCCGGCAGAGGAGTCAGTGCTTTAAAGCACCTGCAAGCAAGCACAGGGGCTAAGATTTGATCCCTGAGCCTACCTTTCTGGCCCCGCCCCCGGGGTACGCTAAGACAAAGGCAATTGAGCCTGGGCATGGTGGCCCATGCCTGAAATCGCAGCTCTTGGGAGGCTCTAAACAGGAGGATCACCATGCATCCAATCTAGTAGTGAGACCCTGAACAACCCGTAAACCCTTCCCTAAAATACACACACACAGAAGTTTCCCGGAGATATCCTAAGAAAACCTGTTGCTATTTTCTTGTCTGTGTAGAGCTGATTTGCCTTCTGAAATTCGAGAAGTCTTTCTGGCTTCTTCTAAGAAAACAAAGTAAGGAGGAGTCTTGTGATAACTATGGATGTGCTAGGAGCTCTGCCTCTTCAAAGAAGGAAACTGGGCAAAGTATATCTTTTTTCTGAATGAGAGTCTTAGCCAAATTTTAAGGCTATAAACCCATAGGGAGCCAGAGCACGGACTGTTACAAGAGATTTGTGAAGGGCAAATTTTGTACATTTATGATTTTGTGTTTCAAGTAACATACAAACCCAAAATGAGATTTTTTTTCAAAAGTATCATGAGGATCTAAATCAGTTTGACTGAAATATATTGCTTTAAAATGTTTATATGTAAAAGAGAGACAGGAACAAAAATTTTCTTGATAGCAAGCAATAATATTCAACCATATATCCAGTGTTATAGGACTATATCTGCTAATCTGAGCAACACATTTGATGATGAAAATTGATAATGTATCAGCAGTAGTTAATCAATTACCTTGTTTTGAAAATCTGTAACATATATATTGTATCTTTCCCTGTTTCTGTTTTTAATTACAATTTTTTAAATTGTTTTTATTATTTTTTAATGTATTTAGTACAGGGCCTACAGGGTCTCACCACAAGGATCAGACTCATAATGATCTTCCTGTTTTTAGCCTCCCAAGCATTGAGATTACAGGCATGCATCAACATGCCTACTCTCAGTCACTGTCTTAGTGCACCCTGGGGGCAGGTCCTGCAAGGCACCCTGGGTTTCTGACTTTCGTTCTTGTTTTTGTCTTTACTTTTCTTTTTTTTTTTTCTTGTTTCAGAACTTTGTTTGTTTATTTCTTTTTATGGCTGGCTCAGCCTGCCCTGAGGGCAGGGCTGGCGCAGCATGTGGTGCTGGGGATCGAACCGTGGTCTCTGCAGCTGCCTAAAGCTTTCCTAAGCAGACACTTTAGACCACTGAGCCATCCTGCCGGGCCCCTGTCTTTACCTTTCAAAATAAAATTAAATTAAATTTTTAAAAAATAAAAATAAAATGTTTATGTAATCAGAATTATTTGTTGTGGTGGTTATACAAAGGAAAATCAGATAATTTCAGTAATTATCATTTATATGATCTTTGTTCAGCTAATTTATTTATGAAAAACAAGAAGCAATTATATGATAACTCTTTGGAAATGGAAGAGATAGTAGAACAAACCTGTGTGCATTTTTATTTGCAAGAATTTTCTTGGCTTCTCTTCGGAGATCTTGCCAGTAACATTTTTGCTATGTAGGTGCTCAATCCCATAAACAGAACAATCTGACTAAAGTAGAATTAGGTGCCAGGTCACCTTTGCAAAATGGGTATAGGGAACACACCAAAATGATTCCTTCCTTGTGTAATTGAAGAGCTGAGCATGTCATCTGACTTTGTTATCTGCACTGCAGTCAGGCTATGTTAAAAGCAAAACAGAACAAAGGCACTCCAAAGAACAAAAAGATGAGAAAGCATATTTTCATCTTCACATTCCTGGACAATTTGTTGCTGATAAAAATTGGGACATTTGCAAGGAAAGTCAAGAAATAAATTGGTTTTCTTCTTTTCTTCTTTGAAGAATTAATACTCAATTTATGCCTTTTGATGAAGTCTACAATAGATTTCACAAGAAAACTTTTCTTCTTGAGCTAGGGAATTTAAACCTACTACTTTAGTGACACCCTATTCAGAGGCAACAGGATTCACTTAACAAAGTTATTCTGCTTAAACTTGTAATGGGTAACAGAGTGATGATATTGTTAGGTAATTTGTGGGAGGTTATGAATGAAAGTTTGAGCAGCAGAGCATGGATGGTCAAAACCATTCAATAAACACCTTGATAAATGCGCGCATGCACACACACACACACACAGAGGCTGTTAAGTCTAATTATTAGGAAAGTCACAAATATTCCTGATTAAAACCTATTATCTATCTTTCTATCTATCTGTTATTTGATTCACTCTCTAATGAATAGCAAAATAATCAATATATTTAAAGTAATGAAAAATAAATAGTAGTAACACATAAAAATTAACAGCTAAATACCACCCTGATGGTACACCAACAATTGGTGTTTTGTGATAGTGAGATATTTTCTATGTCAACAAATATTATGGGGCAACTGAGTTCCTTAGTAAAATAGCAAATTCAGGTTCGCAATAAGCTTCAGTAATGCACCAGTTGTAGTATATGAATACTAAAAACTATTGATTAATAATTTACATAATCAGTTACCATTAAATAACTGTAATCCATAAAAATTGAAATCTATGGAACTGTGTGCACTGTTTGGTCATAAAGATCTGACCCCTTTCTGAGACTACAGCGAAAGTGCTTAAAGCTGACATGGGCCCTGCAGCAGCCCCTCAGAACCAATCCTGCTGATGACATAAGCTGGACCACCACCAACCAGGGGCAAGTCTTTCAAGGACCTATTAGGAGGGAAAGCTGAGTCTCGTTTATATTGAAGAAATGAATGAGCAGTTACAGCTAGACCTTTATACTTGCAGCTCAGGAAGATTTGATCTATACAGTAGAACAATATATTCCAAATGTTTTTCCACTGAAACATGCTGTTGGTGAGAATGTGAGAATGTATCGCTCGTTTAAAGTTGGGTTCTGGCACTAGATTGAAAAATCCAGTCTAGCTGTCCCACCTGTTGGCTGTATTAGCATAGATAAATCAATTAACTCTTGTAGATTTTCTTTTGTTTCCTCATCTGTAAAATTGATAATAGCCTCTATTGCTTCTCTTGAGGATTAAATGATAAGATTAACGACTGGAAAACTAGGGCACAGGCATCAAACTCAGCCCACTTCTGTCTGCTTTCACACCACAGCGGCAGAGTAGTTGTGACAGGAACTGCAAGGGTAAAGCCTGAAATATTTATTCTCAGACAGGCACTGCAGGCCAGGAAAGAGAGAAATATTTATCCCATGATAAGGACTACAGGGCTACAGAGCCGAAAATACTTTCTGGCCATTTACATACACAATTCATAGTACATCATCACAAAGTTATTCCTTATAAACCTTGATATTGCTTTAAGATTAATATATATAATCATGCATGTGTGAAAACATGACGGCTAAAGTCTGATAGATGGCTTTTCCTTTGTTTGGCAGGGCCTCTTTCTTCTTACACATTTTCTAAAAAGCCAAAGAAAAATTAGTAGCAATAAGAAAGGGTAGCTAAATTTCCTATTATCCTTAAGCAAGTGGATCTATCTATAATGATAGATCCACTGATCAATCTAGCTTCTTGAAATCTTTCCTTTGTTTCATATTTCATACTCAATATATTTCCAAAGAGACCACTTTGAAGAAAAAGAGACAGGTAGATATAGTGCCTGATTGATTCAAAACTTTCTGACCTCTGAGGCAGAATCTTTCTTCTGCATTCAGGTAGCTGTAAGCACAATACCAGTAAGCAAGAAACAGCACCGGTAGTTGACACAGAAGCAGGCTAGGCACCCCAAAATTTGGGAAATGGCCTCAAGCTAAGAGGACCTGGGAAACAGAACTGAAAAGCTGTTCTTCAGAGGCAGTGGTGGAGGACATCAGTCCGTCCTTGGCAAGCTGTGATAAGCAGACGAAGCTGCCTGTTAGGGTCAAGTCATCCAGCAGAATGGGATGTTTCTGTAGTGTTTGAAACACTGGCTTCTGCTAGAGAAGCCTAAATTTCTTCCCCTGTAGCAGAAATTGTCTCTTGCTCATTATATTCACCCCAGTACCAGGCTCCTCATGATATACAGTATGGTATATTTATTCCTAGATGAAGTCAAGATTTAAAATGAATATAGTATCTTTACAGGTTAGAAATTTTTTCGTGAGCACATCAATATACTAATCAATGTAAAACCCTTTCTTTAGACTCAAGGCCAGTGAGCTCAGACTCCTGGGACAGTCCCAAGAGACACAGTACCTGGTGTGGCGCATTCCCAGGACTCAGTAGAACAATAGCCTAGGTGCTGCTGGGAAATTACTGTGCTGAGCAATTAAGGTCTCAAATCATTTGGCCTTAAAGTGGTGACAGGGGTGAGAAGCCATCATCTAATCATATATGAGCCCTTGGAAAGTACTGCATTGAGGGTCACAGGGTAAGAAGTTGAGTCAGATGCACAAAGGAGCTGATTTACTACTGCTAGCTTGATGTTGGAAGGGGCTAGATAGCAAGGAATGCATCCAGCCTCAGGAGCTGGTGGTGTCCCTGACTTACTGCCTTAAGAGAGCTCTCAGTCCTGCAACTTCAAGGAACTAACCTGAGAAATACATTTCTCCCTTGGCTCCCAGGAGAAATTTGTTCTCACGCCTTGACTTCAGCCTGTGCTGCCCTGAGCAGGGAACCAGACAGGCTATGATGCGACATTTCTGACCTCCTCAGCTGTGCCTTAATAAGTAGGTGTTATTCCCAAATTGCTTACTTTGTGGTAATTTATTACATAATAATGAAAAACTATTACCTGGGGACTTTTCCTTTTAACCTTACTCTCCCACTGATTGCCCTTTAGGAGCAGCAAAGTGCTGTATCATGCTTGGCATGGCAACCTGGAATTTGAGTAAGTCCTTGGAAAAATAGGTGAAGCTTACATTCTCGTTTTACTTTAATTTACATCAATCATATTGCATTGTAAATATCATGCTACTTATTGAATGCTTTTTGAAATTTGTATATATTTTTATAATACCTATCCATTTCGTTGTGGGTGTCTTGTGCATTCCTTCTAACTACACTATATTATATGCTTCACTACATTTTTCTAGATTGTCCCTTAATGTTATGTACTAAAATCAGTCCCATGACAAGTATTTTCCTTCAGACCACAGTAGGGGTAATCAAAGTATATAATGGATGTTTAAACAAAATTATCAGAGTGAAAGAGACATTGCCCTCCAAAATACTCCTCCTTGCTCTATACACACTTACCCCATCATGCTTCCACTTTCTGGGAAAACAGATTCTTTCTTTTATGGCCAGCTCAGTCTGCCCTGAGGGTGGGGCTGGAGCAGCATGTGGTGCTGGGGATTGAACCATGTTCCCTACGGTTGCCTAAGCTTTCCTAAGCAGGTGCTTCAGACCACTGCACCATCTCACTGGCCCACTCTTCCACTTTCTGAAGCAGCTGTGGAAGTCCTCTTTCATGACTTTAGGAGGTGTGATCAAACTGTGGCGAATATTGCTCCCAAGAGTCATCCAATGGAAGGGCAAGCTTGGAAAAGCATAATAGCGTGTCTTCATCTACATCACTGACTGGCTCTGGTGCTGTGTGATTTTTGGCTCCTCTCCAAAGTCAAATGAGCGTCAAAGGTAAATACTGACAGTTGGTTCAAGTCATATAGGTACCCATGATGGTGCATCTAAAGACACTCATGAAAGAACTTTCAGGAACGCTTGAGAGAGTGGCAGGCATGATGGCACATGTGTACTTCAGGAAAAGGGGAGTATTTTGAAGGTGATTAATGGTAATGAATATCTTTCTTCCAATAAACTTTTATTTTTTTAATTTAAATTTAACAATGGTTATATTACATATTTTCATCATCAGATCAGTTTAGATTAATACATATAGGTATATAAGATTGATCAAACAATTAAACATTAACACTTTTAAATCAACATTACTTTTTTTTTTCTTTTCCCCTTTTTTTTTTTTTTT
>PVJA010027683.1:0-28336 GCA_004027025.1 Myocastor coypus | reverse complement strand
TTTTTTTTTTTTTTTTTTAAGTTTTTATTTTATTTTCTTGTTTCAGAACTTTTGTTTATTTGTTTGTTTATTTGTTTATTTATTTCTATGGTCGGCTTAGCCTGCCCTAAGGGCAGGGCTGGCGCAGCATGTGGTGCTGGGGATTGAACTGCGGTCCCTGAAGCCGCCCAAGCTTTCCTAAGCAGGCTCTTTAGACCACTGAGCCATCCTGTCTGGCCTCACGCCCAGTTTCAATTGCCATCGCAGCACACTCAGTGGCAGGGCCAGCACAGCAAGCCCAGGGATTGAACCCCAGGCCCCTGCACCTGTTTGCAAGTGCTTTAATCGACCGAGCTATTTGGGTCACCCTTGTAAAAGTTCTTAATGATGGCAAAATACACGTAATGATGGCAAATAACATAAAACTGACCATCTTAACTTTTTTCCAGCGTGCAGCTCTGCGGCAGGGAGTACACTCACACTGTTCTACAGCCACTGCCACCCTCCACCTCCTGACCTGCATCTCTCCAGAAAGTCCATCCCCATTAAACACCAACTCCTTACTGTCCTTCAGACAAACCCCCAGCAACATTAACTCTGCCTTCTGCTTCTGTAAATGTGACTACTCTAGGTACCTCATATACCAGTTGTCATGCAATATTGGTCCTTTGTGACTGGCTTAGCTTCCTAACATGATGTCCTCAACGTTCATCCATGTTGTGGCATGTGTCACTCAGCTATCCATCTGTCTGAGGGCACGTGACTTCTGCTACTGTGAACAGTGCTGCTGAAGGCATCGGCAGATATGTATCTCCTGAGTGCCTGCTTTGACTTCTTTGGGGAGTGAACCCTGAGGAATAGGATGTCTGGGACAAGAGGTAATTTCAGTTTTGATTCTTTGAGCAGCTGCCACACTGTTTCTGCACCATTGTCCCACCAACACTGTCCCAACGTCATACCCAGACTCTGGATTGATACCTGCAGCCTGCTGCACCCAAGAACCTCATGTGCCCGGCCTCCCATCTTTTGGTGAAACGCAGGCCGGGGCGGAGCCGAGCCTCAATCCCAGCAGCAGTGACCTTGAAAAGGCAATTTCCTCCTCTTGGCTTCCCCTCCTTCCACCTTGATTTTCCTGTTCCCTGCCAACAGCTTTCTGGCACTGGTTTCTAAGCAAGTGCCTGCACCCCAGGCTCACTCTGGTGCCAGGGCACACAGAAGAGCAGAACAGCA
Source organism: Myocastor coypus (assembly GCA_004027025.1). NCBI lineage: Eukaryota > Metazoa > Chordata > Mammalia > Rodentia > Myocastoridae > Myocastor > Myocastor coypus. The sequence continues at coordinate 27,127 of PVJA010027683.1, read as the reverse complement.
CAGGTATGTGTGGAGCTGAGAAGAAGTAGCCAAATTCTGTATGTGTTGTGCAGACGGGGCCAGCATGACTTCCAGTGGGTGTGGGAATGAGAGGGAAGAATCAAGGATTATGCTAAGCTTTTGGCTGGTATAACAGAGAGGATGGTGTCCCTGTGAACTTAGCGGAGAGGTTCATGGGATACACAGCTCCATAGCAGAGGCACAGCATGGCCTTCCTTTGCTCTGGGGGCTCCTGGGCTCCCTGTCTCAGTTTCACTAAAAGCTCAGGTGCCTACAGAGTCCCCAGGCCCTCCCCATCTGGCCCCAGTTACCTCTCTTGTCGCCTGTCTGTTTCTCTTTGCTTCAGTTCCTACAGGCTAGTGAGCCGGCCTATGCCTTCTTGTGCTTCCTGGGCTCCTCACCAAAGGGCCTCTGCCTGGGCTGTTGGCATAGCTGGGACCCCCTGCCATGAACCTCAAGCCTGAGCTCCTCTGTCACCTCCTTCCTAAGGTGTCCCCTCATTCCCCGGTGTACATTGGCAGCCCACACCTGGCTCCTGCGTCTCTGTCACCCTCCTCCTGCTCCACCTCTCTGCTAATACTGTTGCTTCCTAATGCATAGCACACTTCTTACACAGCTTGTCACTGTCGCGCTATAGAGCATGCACTCTGTGAGGGCAGGACTGTTGATTTTGTTCAAAGATGGATCTCAAGAGCCTGAAACCATGCCTGGAACCCAGCCCGCATCTGGGGCTTAAGCGGGAGACATACTCAGGCACAGCAGTGCTGAAAGTTTCAATAGAGAGCTTTTGGATTAGCTATACCAGGGTCGAAGCCCTTTTGAAATGCTAGAGAGACAAAATATTTCTTTGAAGGATGCCCTTGGAGGGACCCAGAGAGTCAGGGGGTGCGGAGCAGGCAGATGTACCAGGCTCCAGCTTGCGCCTCAGCGGCCTTTCCCACAGGGTGGAGGAGAAGGGAGGAGTAGCTCACAGTAATTTCCTCCACTGAGGGTGCTATGGGAATCCCAAGCCTCCCCAGCTGTGCCCATCTGGACCTGGCTGGACTCTCTCTCTTACCCATCCCCAACTCCAGTGGCCTGGCTCCACTCCTCATCCCACAGGGAGGACAGCTGGTTCTTTGCAGTTTGGTGGACACAAGATCCAATTTGAGGACACTGTTCTTGCCTGGGTAAGTCAACCGACCCTCTCAGAACCTCAATTTTCTTCTTTATAAAATAAGAACAATGCTGCTTACAACAAAACTTTTCTGAGCTTTTAGAAGAACATGTCATATCCAGGACACAGCCCAGGGCCTGGGTGACAGAGCTGTCACACACTGACTCCCTCCACCCTTTGCAACAGCGGCCCATTTGGGGGAACACACCATGTCTGCGTCACTGCTCACCTTGCTCGACAGCATCCTCCACAAGCTTCCTGTGCAAGGTCAAGGCTCTCTGGTCAACCACCATGGAGACCTCCTTCCCCAGGGCCTGCAGGAAGTTGGCCAGAGCAATGGCTCCTGGGGGGCCATCTGTCTCTTCCGGGGGCTCATGATTGAAATGTGTGGGTAGCCCGGTGGTAACCAGCACAGAGCGGGCATGGGACAGCGACAGAGAGGCCTTCAGCAGCTCATCTTTGCAGAACAGAGACCCAATCCCTCGGTTGCCTAAAATTACAAAACAAAGTGAAACGTAAAATAAAGTAATTGTGTTTAAAGCAGAAACTTATGTGGCTTTGATGGTTTGCTTTGTTTCTCTCCAAGAAGTGGATCGGAGGAATTTGGCAGGGACTGGGAATGGTTCACCAGAATGTTTTCTTGTCCTCCCACCTCAGTGGTGAAGGGTTGTGGGCAAATAGGAGTGGCAGGGCCGGTGTCACCTCTGACCACACCCTACACTTCCAGACCATTTCTCCAACTTCTTTCTATTCTCTTGGGACTGGAAAAATGGTATCCAGAGCTCCCTGGGAGTCACCTGGTACAAGGGCAGAGGCATGGGTCTGGGCTGGTGGAGCACAGCCTCTTCCTGTTGGCCCAGGGAAGTATAGGCTTTGCTTTAATTGAGCAGTGCATCTTGGGTGTATTTGTCAAGGAAATTTGATGACTGCTAACTAACACAGGAATGCATGAGGAGGAAGAGACATGGCACATGGCGGAGCCCCTGAGAGAAGACCTAGGAAGAAGATGCAGTCCAAGTATTTCAGTGGGTTGTGATCCCAAGAGAAGAAAACAGGGAAGAGATAGAAAGGCTGCTAGAGCTGGGAGTTAGCAGATGAGCTGCCTGGCAAGTGCAAGGTCCTGAGCTCAATTTCCAGTAGAAAAAAAGAAAAGGCCTCTGAAGGGTTGTAAGTGAATGAGTGAACTCTCAAGGCAAATGTGACTCAGGTTCACTTGAGATCCCCTAAGAAGCCATGGGATGTACACTTCCGAACTGTCCTAGCAGGGGGTGAGGGACGGGTTTCTGCCCCCTCCTGGGGAAAGCTGCCCATTAGGATACTGATCCTCTCCCCAGGCTGTGCCTGTAGTGGAAGAGGAGGCCCTGGGGAATAGAGATTGCTGTTCCCCCAGCCCCCCACATATGCACCAGGAGCAGAGACCAAGCCCGTGTGGGAAGCTGTCTGGATGGGAGCCACCCATTGCAGCTGCAGGCTCAACCCAGGCTAGGCCAGGGGACACACTGGGCAGCAGTGGCGTGGCGTGTACTAGTGATGCCTGTCAGAGGCTGCTGAGCTGGGCCTAGACCTTTGTCACAAGCCCATCATGCTTCTGTCCCCACTCAGGTCACCCCTGAGCAAACAGAAACTCACTTCTAGCATGTAGTATTGTTAGTGAAGCAATCACAAGTAAGTACAGCTTGGTGACTGGGATGTTGGCCGTGGCATTGCTTATGATGTAGTGCACCCTGGTCACATGGCGCTTCACTTGTATAAAGGAACTACGCAAATAGTGAAAAGGAAGTTGTAGAAGACTATGGGATGGAAAAATGCTCACAATGTATGAAAAAGTAAAAGCAAACCAATTCCAAAAATGCAACACAGTAACATACTGGCATGTCTATACGTTTATATGGAGGGTTGAGGTGGGAGGAGAAAATTTTAAAGGCAGGCACTGGGCAGTAGCAATGGGACTCTCGTAACTTTTATGGGCTCCTTTTATCATTCTGATGTTTCTGTAATGAACATAAAGTTGTTATGGTGAGAGAAGAATAACATTTTTAAAAGTTCAATGCAATCTATTTCATAAAGTGTGGTAAACACCAATGGAGAGAAGGGAGAGAAAAATTTCATCAACTGAAAGCTGTATGTACATTTATGATTTTATAATAAGTGCCAAGGTTAGGGCCAAAGAGATAGCTCAGTGGAATAATTGCTTGCCTGGCAAGCGCAAGGTCCTGAGTTCAGTCCTCAGTACCACCAAATTACACACACACACACACACACACACACACACACACGTGTGTGTGTGTGTGTGTGTGTGTGTGTGTGTGTGTGTGTGTGTGCCAAGGTTAATGCATATATTATATGCTGCAGACACTCAAATGAAAAGTGATGTCCTTTAAAAATGTCTGAGTGGTTCTATTACCACACTGGTGAGTAATGACCAGCCCAACCATGGTGTCGTTAATCTTGCCCTTATTTAATAGAGGAACAAAATCACTTCTTGTTCTTGCGGATTCATGGGAGCCCTTAATAGCTGAAGCTGGTGCCTCCAGACAGCTGTAAATCTGCTTCTCCATGCAGCTCGGGCCTCAGCCGTGACTCTCCGACTGCAGGAACATGGACAGATGAGTATGTTGTGTCTGACTCGTCAGATCATCCTTATTTAGCAGTGGGTGCATGGCCTCTGATAGTAAATTTACTTCCCAGTTCTCCTTTTAAAGTTTCAGCTAATGGTAGCCCAATTCATTTCCCACATGCTCCTGGGCCACGTGGGAGAGCCACCAGCTGAGGTAAGACTACTTGTGAAGCCTCCACCCAGGAGATCAACCACAGAAGTATGCTTGTATAGCTTCGACCAGAACATTCTTCCAGGTATGTCTGCAGTGGGCACTGGTCCCAAATTTACTGCATGTTTGCATGTAAAGGAAACCATATTTTCCACAGAAAGAATGAGGAAACCAGGCAAAGAGCTGTGCCTAGGGGTTTAGCAGGAAGGTTAGCAAATCCCAGTCCTGTCCCCTTAGCTATGAGGTTATCCCTAGGGGAACCCCCAGGCTGTCTACTCCAATACTCACAAGACATTATTCTCATTCAACAGTCACTAGAAGCAGCTTTCTTTGGGGTAAAATTCTGCCCCAACTGTCTACTAGATTTGTGGATGGAGAAGTTTCTTAATCTTGTTTGGCTGTTTCCTTATATGTTGAATCAAGTAGTAAGAGCTGTTTCAGTCATTGGGAAAACTTAGAATGAAATATGGAAGTGCTTTTAATAGGATGTTTGACAGAGTGGAACTCCTTAGATGGCTATTGTTATTACTCATTATAACCCTGGGAGGGATGTACAATTATTAGAAGACCAATGAACAAACAGGTAGAGTCGACCCTAGTTCTCTCCCAGGCACCTACCAACAAGGAACTATTGTGCCACGCACTACAGTGGATCAAATAGCGCCCTCTGCTGGTGGCCTCAGTTAGCCCCTCAGCTCCTAAATGTAGCTGCTGCTCAACCAGCTTTGAGCAAACCTCTTCCTTACTGGGACTAGGAGACCGGCTGTGATCCTGCTAGCCCTGTCCCACGCCCAGGAAGCCAGTGAAGTAAAAGAAAGTGAAAGAAAGCTATCCTTTCTCTGAGATGCAAAATAGAATGCACATGCTGGCTGCAAACTGTTGTGAGACTGTCTTACTAGGATGTCCTTCAGAAGTAATCAGCCCTCCACACCTATGCCTGCTTCCCAGATTAAACAGAACAGGACAGTACAGGACAGAACAGAATGGAACAAACAGAATGTAACGGAACAGGATGGAATGGAACGAAGCAAAACAATTCTATACTCAACTCCAGATAAATGGCATAGAAGGGGAAAATGGGGAGATTGTTAAATACAAGGATAATTTTTTGGACAGTGTTGGGTATTGAACCCAGGGCCTCATGCATGCCAGACAAGTGTTCTCACCATGAGACACATTCCTGACTTCTAATATATGGATTTTTAAGAGATGGTGGCTACTGCCTACATTGGAACCGTCTTCCCTCTTTTCTTACCTACTTGGTTCTTGGCAATGGCCCAACTTCTAAGCTCACCCCTCAATCTTCTTCACGTATTAGTGCTGACATTTAGAACAACCAAGTGAGAGAAGAAAAATCACCCATAACACCACTGTGCAGGAGCCATCCACAAGAGTGTTTTGGATCACACTACAGTGATTTATGTGTACTCGTGTTTATTGCAGTGCAATTTGTCACAGCTAACTCTTGGAAGGAACCCACTGCCTTTCAACTAAGGAATAGATAAAGAAGATGTAGTATTCTTACCCAATGGAGTATTATTCAGCTATAAAAAGGATAAGTTTGAAGCTTTTATCAGTAAAGGGAAGCAACTGAGCTCATACTCTGAAGTGAAATAAATCAGACCTGCATGTGTAAATATTGTAAATATTGCATTATCTCCCTAGTGTAAGAACCTGAAAGAATAAATAAAATCTGAAAGGTACAATAGATACTGTGAAAAGGGAATGAATGTGTCCAAAAGGATGGAATTACAGGGATGACAAGAAGGACAGCAGAGGCAGTGGGGAGAGAGGTATATATCTACGTATACATGCAGGAGGCTTTAGATAATTGTATTGTTGATTTCTGCTGGTCTATGGAAAGGAGCAGTTAATGCTTAATTTTTTTTGTCTTTTTTCATTTTTCCCCCTCTCTCTTTTTTCTTAATTTCTTATAACTTTTGTCTTTCTTTTTCCAATTCTGCATGTCTATATCTGATAACGTGAACAGCCAAGTTGAAGACAACACCATGCAATACAACAAATGCTGTCTAATCCATATTATTTTTCTTTGGTGAAATTCTGTATCATTTCTAATTTTTTATTACTCTTTTGTGTTCTTCCTAAAAATAAAAATAGGAGTGTTTTGGTACATGCACTTGTAGACTTACTGGGATGCAACAGGCATTTTAAAAAAGTCATATTGTAGAATCAGTATTTATTTATTTATTTATTTATTTATTTATTGTGGTAAGGGTGATTGAACTCAGGACTCTGCACTTGCTAGGCAAGTGCTTATATAATCAATTTACATCCTGCTTTTTTTTTTTTTTTCTTTTTGTGGCCCTGGGACAGGAGCCCAGGGCCATAGTGCCTGCTCAACACGACATCTGTCCCTGAGCCACATTCCTAGCCCCCAACTCTTGCCATTTCCACTAAACATCATAAGAATGATAACTTTCTTCAGGTCATTACAGGTAACTGCCTAGTTTCTTACCTGGGTCTATGGCAATTGACAACTCTAGTTCTCTGATCTTCTGAACGGCCGAAGCGGATGTGATGCTGTAGTGCAAAGGATCTTGGGAAATGAGATGGACTTCTGGAACTGTCTCAGGCATGAGACACTGGGCTGGAGCCTTTGCATCTTGCAGATGGGTTGTCACTGTGCCACTTGGCATGCTGGTGAAAGCCAGTGGAACATCTGCAACACAAGCAGGAGGGACTGAGGCCAGAGTATCTCCTCCATGCCCAGCACATTCTCATCTTGCCCTCTGTGGATTGGCACAATGGCAGCTGGACGTCACCTCTGCCAGCCACACTCCCTGGACTGCATGCTAGCATCAAGTTAGAGCAAGCAGGCTCACAGCTAAGTCAAGTTTCATTTAAACGGTTGCCTCCAACTTCCGGAAAAGGAATGACAACTTTAGTATGGCAGAGTAAGTGAGGTACAGCCTCAGCCAGAACTAGAAGCTGTGGAATATCCCATCAGTTTAAGCTATGGAGAACAGAAAGCATTTCCTGAGCTCTTACAATGTATGCAACCATCTTGCTCTGTTTCTCAGAAAATGTTAGATTGGTTTGGTTCCCTCCGTGAACGAAGCTTCCATATTTTTTCTTGCAGCACTTATAGTCTAGTTTTGTTCTTTAAGAACCATGTCCCCTACTAGACTACAGGCCACATGGGGTGAGCCAGTCTAGTAATTAAGAGGTAGCTTTAGCTTGGAAATTGCACTTGAGTTTGAAATGCAACTTTGTCCTTTCTACGCCTATTTCTTTGATTATAAAAACATGACAGTGTCTCTACTGATTGTCATCAGTTCTAAACTGGAAAACACACACATGGAGGTGTTCAGCAGGGTGCCAGATACAGCACAGAGCCTCAGTAAATGATGGTTTGCAATGCTGGACCACGCTCTATACTTTATCCTTTGTCTTGGTGCCTGGATCCTGGTGGCTAATAGTCACTCTACTGAATTGGCCTTCTCTGCCTTTTTATTACTGTGCCTCTACTCCTACCCTACTAACTTGCAAAGTGAAGTTATCCTTGAAGAATGCTCCTCAATCCTTGAGAAGAACCATTGTTTGCTCATCTTAAAAGCCCACGTAGTGCTTTGCACCTTATAGGTATTCAGCAAGTGGACTGAATAATTGAGTATATAACAATGTCTTAAATTTCACAAAACAGTAAGGTTTTTTAGATTTCACAGAAAGCTGGAGTCAGCCAGTGCTTCAAACAGTTAATATGATGATGAATACATAACTTTTAGAAGCTGGAGAGATAGTTTGGTAGTCTGAGCACCTACCAGGCAAGCACAAGGACCTGGGTTCAATTCCCAGTTGCACATGCTGTGCTGGTCCCTCCTGTCTCAGCCTCCCCAGCCCTGGTATTACAGGCATGTGTCTACCATGCCTGGTTTCGGTGGCCCACACAGCATGTCTAGGGGCAGGGCCAGGATGATATGTGATGTCAGGGATTGAATCCTAGTCCCTGCACTTGCCTAAGTAGGTGCTTAGTCTGCTGAGCTATCTCACTGGCCCTAAAAAAGATTGAAAAGAAAAGAAAAGAAAAACCCACAACAGTAAATGGAAGAACTAATGGATCTGATGGATGCAAATATCTCTGTCAGTGTCTGCCCCTCTAAAGCCAAGTCCACATCAGAGCATTTAGCCCAGACTGTGACACAAGGCCCTCTGCCCATTAGCTGTACAGGATGTGGCAATTAATCTGTTGCCACTGGACGTTTAAATACTGAAGCCTGAGAATGATTCAAGGCTGTCCCTGACTGATGATGTCATTTATTCTCACAGAAGATCAAATATGCTATCATCGTCATCACTAACAGGCTGGGGGTTGATGGGATGGTGACACCATGGAGAGCTATTATTCAGGGCATCTCCCGAGGCTGATGGAAAGGCACTTACTGCATGCACGTAGGTGTATGCGTATTACACTCAGGGGAGGCTGCACGCCCCCTGAAGACATTATCATATCTATGCAGCTCTGAATTCCCAGGGTCTAGGCTCATGCCCGGCACACAGTAGGTGCTCAATATATGTGCACTGCATAGATGAATGTGCAGAATCCTGTAGATCTTGGCATACTTCACTGAGATCATTAGAAAATCTTTCACTATTATGGGATATTCTGTTAGCTAAACTCTCATGACTTCCTTTAAGATAAACTAAACTACTGCAACGCTAAATTCTATTATCTCCAATGCAAGTGTGGTTAAACTGGTCAAAATTTTCCAGTGCCCATGACAGCTGGAAGTGCTATTATTTGTAGAGTTTCTATCCTATACCTATCTTCTCACAAGTCACAGAGACCATCCTTTTAGGTCTTTTCACTGTGATATCATTGTAGCTCTTTGTAAAAAATTTAAAAAGGTGCTAATGTATTCTTTGCATCATACTGTAAATGTAATCTGCCCTCTGTATCCATCAAATTAGGAATCACAAATATTTGAAAGAAATTGTCTGTTGAAACGTACACTTTTTTCTTGTTCTTATCCCCTAAATAATACACTATGACTGCTATTTACACAGCTTTAGACTGTAATTGGTATAAGTAATTTAAAGATTATTTAAAATATGCAGGGGAAGGGCCAGCCAGTTAGCTTAGTGGATTAAAATGCCTGCTTAGGCAGATGCTGAGACTGGGGTATGATCCCCAGCCTGGTGTGCTGGCCCCATCCCCGGGGTTCACTGAGATAACAATTGAGACTGGGTGTGGTGGTGTGTGCCTGTAATCCCAGAACTTGCGAGTCTGAAAAGAAGAGAGTCACTACAAGTCTTATCTGTATAATGAGACCCTGTACTGAATGCATAAATAAATAAATAAATAGATAGATAGGAATGTACATAAGTTATATGTCAATATTACTATTTCATATAAGGAACTTGATACATTCATGTATCCAAAGGGGGTACTGGAACTCGGCACCTGTGGATGCTGTTACATGAAATGCTTGGTCTAGTTTCTTGACGTTGCATGTTGTTTTGAAGGCCCTACCAACCTCTGAGATGTCTCAAAAAGTCAAGCTAAAGGTTGCTTCTTCGGTTACAATGGGTTGTGATTCTTCAGGAAATAGAAGCATATTAAATCAAACCAAACTGAGCTGTTAGACAAGGTGCTCTGGCAAGAAGACTCAGCCCTGGAATCAAAAGAAAGAAACTAGAAACCTACTTGCAGAAGGCTCTAGACCCATGTTTGGGTCTTGTTCTCTGGTTTTAGTTTTTAAATCAGTGTCCTGTATGCTTATGCTGTCAAAAACCCAAGACTGTCCAGCTCTCTCCTAGGCCAGCTCAGAGGTCCCCAAGGGCTCTAACGTACTGCAGCTGCTGATGGCTTCAAGACTGGTCAGCTGGGAAGGCCAGAACACTGGGACATCCCCTGGATGACATGCCACATAGTCCCCATAGTCAGGTTTGGAAAGCTCTTTGATTCCTAACAGCTCTGCAAATGAAAAAAGGAAATGTAACTCCCTGGTCAGCACCATCTACGTAGAAGAAGGAGACAGAGAACAGGAACTGAGGCTGCAACCACCCAGCACACTCCATAACTCATGCTCTGCATTTCCCAGGATGCTCTGGAATCTGGGATTTCAAGACTGGGTGATAGAACTTCGGCAAAGAACCTTGTGTACATGTAGCCCAACTCTTTCATTATACAGACTGCCAACAAAGCCAGCATTTGGGAGTCTATCTTGACACCGGCTGAGGTGCGTCACACAGACTTCTGTTGCCTACCACCAACAGTACCCCTAAGCCTGGCACCCTTCAAGTGCTGAATAGGACAGAGAAGGTAGCTGTGTTGGGGCAAGCCTGTCCCCACCAAAGAGAAATTATTAATCAGAAGCCCTCCCCCAGGTGGCCCTGAGGTCCCTATACAATGAAGAGAGCAAGTGAGGATCATTTTTTTTTTTTTTGTTACATACAAGGGTCTTCCTTAACACAGCCAGTCAGGTTCAGGGACAGGGGACAGGATTCTGGCTCTCAATCCCCTTTAGCCTGGGTCCCTTTGAGAGCATCACCCCTTCCCCTTGTGTTACTTTTTTTTTTTAATATTTATTTTTTATTATGGCCGGCTCAGCCTGCCCTAGGGGCAGGGCTGGGGCAGCATGTGGTGCTGGGGATTGAACCTTGGTCCCTATTGCTGCCCAAGCATTCCTAAGCAGGCACTTTAGACCACAGATCCATCCTGCCAGCCCCACCCCTTCCCCGTGTATGGGTTCAGTTGCTCTCAGATTGAGTTAATGCTCTAGGGATCAGTGGTTTTCAGTTTGAATAAAAGTCTTGAGCAAAACCTTCTGCTCACACATACCACTGGAAAGTAGCCCAAAGTACAGGGGTCACTCAGAGCTCTCTTCCTGAGACAGTCTTGCTGCCCCACGCTGCTCCTCCGCCCAGGATTGAAGTCCACAGGAGCTTGGTGCCTATCAGAGGTTGCCAGTGGGTCCTTTGTATCTGTGGCATCTGTACCCACTCTTCCATACTCTCTGGTCCTACTGTTGGAACTTCTGGGCCCCATCTCCAAGGATCTAAAGGCTCCTGGGCAGTCATAGGCTGGGGCTTCAGGGAACAGAGAGAGTTCCTGGCCACTTCTCAGGCCAAGAAACACCGCTGGAGTCACAAGTGAGGGAGGAAGGGAGGACACTGACCTGGGTGGCCGATGTGGATGGGCTGTCCTTGTTCACCAGCCATGGAACAAGTGAGCTGCAACAGCCGTTGCAGTTTGTCCTTGGGAACGGGTCTCATTGTGACCACCAGAGGGCAGCAGAAACCAGCAAAGGCGGCACAGGGTACGGTTGTCTGACAAAGCAAACGAAAAATGTTAAAAATTGAAATTATCCCAGATCCAAGCCTGGAGCACCAGGAGTTCAAGGCAGCTGAAGGAGGGAGGAGGTCTCAGTAGCTGTTATAAAAATATACCTTCTACCCTTAGGTGACATAGAGGTGGGGAAGTTTGCTGGTAATTACAGTTTAGGTTTTCACGGGCCACGACCCCTTTGTCAACCTGGTGCAGCTGTGGATACATGCATGTTCATAGCAGTGTTGTTCATCATATAAAAGAAAATTCAGAAGATTCCTGAGGGATCCAATTATATTGTAAAAGTAGTTATCAAACTCTGGGAAAGTGGGATAGAGCTCCGTGCCTGCTTTTTCTTCCCTAGCACAAGGAACAAAGCCACAGATCTATTACCCTGTGACTGTGAAGCGCCGCTGATGATCGACGGGCAGGATTTTTTTGTGATATCAGCAAAAACTGTAACATAATGGAGAGAAGTCTGTGATTTCCTTGGATAGCCACAAAATTACAGGGTCTGCTGCCACGCATAGTGGGAAGAATTGCTAACTTTTAGTTAGAAATGGTAAAAAAAAAAAAAAAAAAAAGTCCCTATCTACTCAGCAAACTAAAGAGCCCGCTTAGGCAGAGCACAGCGGCTAGGGTTCAATCCCCAGCATGCCTTGCCTGGCGTGCTGCCTGCTTCCGGGGTGCACCGAAACCGTGACTGAGACTAGGTGTGGTGATGCGCCGGCAATCTCAGCTTTTGGAAGGCTGAAAATGGAGGATCCCTACATGTCCCATATACATAATGAGACCCTGTAGGCCCAGTAGACCCTGTCGAAAATATATTTTTAAAAAATTCCTATCCAATATCATGGGCCCTCTGAATTTTTTCCAAGGATCTAAAGGGGCTGGGGCAGTCATAGGCAGAGAGACTGCCTTCCCACACAGGCGACACAGGTCTGCCCCCAGCCATCAAGTGCTATTGCGCTCCTGCCTCAGTAGAAGTTGCCCTGGATGACCTGAGTGCCTCTGACTGGTGTGATTTTTTTTTCTCCTACCGTAAAGATTTCTGGTGCCTGCACTGGGGCTTATGAAGGATCTAGGGTGTGCCCTGGACCGTGATGTGCTGGAGCAGCCTTGGCTGCTCTTAAAGGGCTTGCTGTTGCCACCCTGGCGACAGCAGGATGGAACCCGCATGTGCCAGCCAGGCTGGTGTCTGCATAGCAGCACCCAGAAGGGGGAAAGGATAGAGGACAGGGCTACTCAGAGCCAGATGGCACTCCCAAGGTTGCAGGACCTCTGTACCGGGCAGCTGCAGCCTGGACAAGCTGCTCCTGGAATCCAAGATGGCTGCCGAGCCATCCTCCAGCCCCAGGAGCCATGAGGCAGAGGTCAGTGCTACAGGACTGACAGCTATTTGGGCAGTGTAGGGCAGTGAGCAAGGTGCCGTGAAGAAGCAAGCTCCCTAAGGCACCGCCTCTTGGAGGCAGACATTCTGGGGTCCAGTTTGCTGCAGCACTGGGCAAATCTCTATCTTTCTAGGCCTCAATTTCCTCATTTCAAATGAGCAGCTTTGTGGTGAGCCAAGAGACCCCCCCTTTGTCCTTACTACCCTTGGGCTCCCCAGTCAGTGGCTGTGGCTCTGCCTTGCTCCTCCCAAGTTTGAAGAAAACCCTTCGGGCCCCCAGTTCATTATGAAAACAGCGGCAGACTGTGGGCGGCATTGTTTGTGATCAGAGGTAACTCAGGCTTTTGTGGCAGGAGCCCAAACCTGCACTTAATAAATGCCCCAGAGCTCAGGATGTAATCTCCGATCCAAGTTCTCCATAAATAACGACGCCTGGAGCCTGGCTGTTCGCTGCCATTGGTCTGGCAGAGTGAATTCCCAGGCTTTTCCAAAAAGCATGCAGGACGGGGCCAGTGGAGTAGGGGACACTAGTTTTGCCCCTTGTCAGGTGATGGCTGGACAAAACTCAGAGGCTCTGTGGGAAGGCAGCGCTGAGGGGCTGCACATCCTGGGAAAGGCCACCATGCTGGCTTTGTGACTACCAACAGCCACGTCCAGCCAAGAACATGACCTAGCCTACTGGACCCAGATAGGACATCAGCTAGTGGCTGGGCTGAGGCTCTGCCCCGGATCCCTAGGCATTCACAGAGCCAGCTTCAGTCTCCCTGAGGCTACAGGACCCAAACCAAGGATTTTTCTAAAATCTCTCTGAGGTGTCCTAAATTAAAAGAGCTAGACAAATTTCAAATGAGTTTAGTTGATGTACCTACAATAAACTGCCAAGAAGTGCTACAGTCTGGGGTTACAGCTCGTGATGGAGGTACCACAGTGGTATCAGGGGTGGATAGGGAAAGTTTAACTCAGAGAGGGTGACAGCTTTGCCTGGGCTGCACAGGTGGCTGAGCTGGGGCTACTGTGCCAGTGCTGTCCCTCTACATGAAAATGCAAGTTGATCCACATTTTCAGGCTATTCTGCCCTGGCCAGCAGGTTGCATTTCTACCTTGTAGGCTGCTCCCTGGCTGTGACCTGCTGGGTTTCTTTTGAAGAGCTCAGCCTTCTCCAAGGCCTCTTCGAGAGAGAAGCTGCAGTCCAAGACAAAGGTCACCATATCCTTCAGCTGCTCCGAGTACCCCTCCAGCGAGGACAGGCATCCTGTGTAGGCACCAGACTCGTATTTCTGAAACTGGGGACAACCTGTCCTGGAGACACAACAGGAAGCTTACAGGCTCTTGCATGCTAAAATGTAGCCTGTGATAATGCTTTTTGTATTTTTTTCCCCCAAAACTCCACTTTTTTTTTTTTTTCCTGTCTTTTTGAGACAGGGTCTCACTATGCAGTTCAGGCTGGCCTTGAGCTCACTTTTGTAGCCTAGTCTGGTCTTGAATTCACACTGATCCTCCTGCTTCAGCCTCCTGAGTGCTGGGATTACAGGCATGCGCCACCACACCCGGCTAAAACTCTACTTCTGTTTATTTATTTAATGTATTTAGGATAGGGTTTATAGGGTCTCACTACACAGATGGGACTCACAGTGATCCTCCTGTTTTCAGGCTCCCAAGTGCTGGGATCACAGGCAGGTGCCACCATGCTCAGTCTGTTGGTGTCTTAGTGCGCCCCAGGGGCAGGGCCAGCATGGCATGCCAGAGATGAACCCAGGCCCTTGCATCTGCCTAAGTAGGCACTTTAGTACGGCTTTTTATATTTTTTTGAAAAGAGTTATGTAGGTCAGCCTCAAACTCAGTATGTGTCGGTGTAGAACTTGCAATCCTTCTGCCTCCACCTCCTGAATGCTGCGATTACACATGTGTACCGCTGTGCTTAGTGGACAATATGCTACTTATTTATTTATTGCCTTTTTGAGACAGGGTTTTTTTTTTTTTTTTTTTTTTTGGCGGGACCGGGTTTCTAACTCACGACCTTGCACTTGCCAGGCAGGCACTTATGCCACAGAGCTATCTCCCCAGCCCCCAAAGACAGGGTTTTAATAGGTTCTGGCTCTAGTATGAATTGCTGAATTATTATGGTGGTCATTTGGCATGGCTGAAGCTCTTACAATAGCAGCTTATCTTCCTAGTTACCACTTCCTTGCTTCTTCTCCAACCCAATTCTGGCTAGAATTTTCTTTCTCCTTCCTGTGCACACAGGAGAGACCCCAATCAGCTCCTTAGGTGTCACCAAACCTGCCCTTCAAACTCCACCCCTAGGAAAAGTCCCTAAAAGTCTCAGCTTTCTTGGTCTCAGGTCAGAGGATCCCCCAGACCCCTCCCTGGGATGTCATTAGAGTTAATAAAGGCTTCTTCTATCTCTCCTGTCTCTAAACTGCTGCTAAAATACCTAACAGGTCTCAATATGCAGTTCAGGCTGGCCTTGAACTCCCTTTGTATCCCAAACTGGCCTCAAATGCATAGTGATCTTCTTGCCTCTGCCTCCTAAGTGCTAGGATTACAGATGTGTGCCACCATGCCTGGCTAATGTACTTGATGATGATGATGACGACGACGAAAGTATTTAGTACAGGGTCTCACTACACAGATTAGACTCAGTGATCCTCCTGTTTTCAGCCTCCCACGAGCTGGGATTACAGGTGTGCCCCACCACACCTTATCTCAGCATACCCCACAGGTGGCGCTGGCCCAGTACTCTGGGGATTGAGCCCCAGTTCTCTGTGTCTGCCTAAGCAACCACTTTAATCCACTGAGATACCTGGCTGGCCTTCTAATGCACTTTTTTTTTTTTTTTTTCAGGACTGAGAATTGAACTCAGGCCCATGAACTTGGCAGGCAAGGGCTTATTTTACTGAGCTATTTCCCTGACCCTCCCAATGGACTTTTTAAAAGGACTAGCAATAATGAAAGAGATGTCTAGTGCTGATACTTCAGGCATAAGTACCATGGCAAGGAACGTGGATTTTAGCAGCAGGCTTTTCAGGCTTCCAGAAAATGTGACCAGTTAGAAGCTATTAGATGTATACAATGTAGCCACTGTCTCCCACCACAGAGTAGCTCCTATAACCTCAGCCTGAAACCAGCCACGACAGCAAGAAAGAAAGAAAGAAAGAAAAAAAAAAAGGTGCCCTGTCTGCCAGGGCCAACAGACCACAAGGGACAAAGAAACCTCTTACAGCTGGCAGGGAATGAAGCCGTTGTCTCTCCTTAGAGAAAACTCCTGCGGGATTGAAAGCCTGTAGCTATAACCCTTTCTCATTCCAAAGCATTTACTGAGTCATTTCTCCTTGCTGGGTGCATGCTTAGTGACGGGGCTCTGGAGATGGAGAGGGGCCCTTCCCAGACCTTACAGAACTGCTGATCCTGCCTTGATAGTTCAGGCACTGTGGAACCCAGATAGCTGCATTACCTAGCAATGAATTCAGGATTCTTCTGAATTCTGTGCAGGCAGCTTTCTGGCTTGGATGATGAGTGACAGATAGCAGTAAATCTTAGCAGTCAAAGGAGAGGAGCGATGCAGAGGATGGCGCAATCCATTTTCTACCATTATTATAGCTTGGATATTGAATATTCCCCAAGGACTCCTGTGTCGGAGACAGCCCCAGGTTGCGGAGTGGTTGCAGAGCATGTAGAAGCTGGGTCCTGGTGCTGTCCTTCCCAGGCTGAGATGCAGTGCCTGGCCCTCCTAAGCTGCAAGAGGAGAGGCTTACTGTGGCTCACAGCCTCAGGACACGCAGTCTGCGCTGTGCAGGCTCCAAGGTAGAACTCTCCTGGGAGAAGGCTATGATGGAGCAAAACTGCCTGGGTCATGGTGGCCGGGAAGCAGAGCAGAGAAACGGTGCCAGAGGAATGGGCCAGGAACCAGATGTAGCACCCTGGGAGACACCTCCACAACCCAGCCAGATACAATGAGAATGTTATGAATCTGCTATGTGTTTCTTTCTCTTTTTTTCCCCTGTATTTTAGGGAAGGGTTGACAGGGTATTCAGGGTTTCACTACTGGATCGGACTTGTAGTGATCCACCTGTTTACAGCCTCCCAAGAGCTGGGATTACAGGCACGTGCCACTACCCTAGTCTCAACCACTGTCTCAGTGTGCCCCGGGGACCACAGACCTGGATATCAAACCCCCAGCCCCTGTGGCTGCTTGCTGGTGCTTTAAGCTGCTGAGCTCTTTGGCTGGCCCTGCTAGGTGTTTCTTAATCCACTGGATTTGACATATTAGAGTGAATGGTCACAGTCCTAATGGAAGGAAGTTGGGTCATTGGGAGCATCCTTTGAATGGTGTATCATGTCTCTGGCTCCCTCCCCTCCTCCTTTGTTGCCTGGCACCATAATATGAGCATCATGCACACCCTCTCTGACGTGCTTCCTTACCAGAGGCTCAAAACAAAAGAACCAACCAGTCACTGAACTCTCTGAAACCTTAAACAAAAATAAACCTTTCTTTCTTGTAAGTTGTTTATCTCGAGTGTTTTGTTACAACAGTTGAAAGCTGATTAATTTTTTTTTTTCTGGAACCAAGGATTGAACTCAGGCCCCTACACTTGCCAAGCAACTGCTTATTCTGCTGAGCTATCTCTCCAGGGAAAGCTGATTAATACACTCATGATGGAGGAGGTGCTGAGACATAAATATTTTACCCACTGGAGGAAAGTATAGCTAGGCAGAGGGAGCAGAATAGGAAAAATATAAAGGTGTCAAACACCATAGCCCATTAGCAGATCAGCTCTTAGGAGCCTCCAACTTAGCAGTGCAGGAGGTGCTGGGACAAAAGGCAAAGGAGCAGCCGTAGTTCCTGCTCAGGTCTCTGCAGAACCCTCCCATCCTTGCAGTCCACAACATGACAATGACTGGATGTCGCTGTGCTGCTTTCTGATTGCATGAGGGTGAGGGCTGCCTGAAATGTCAGGGTTGGGGAAAAGCTGAGCTGGGGCTGGGTCACCACAGGTCCTGAGACGGGGCTTAAGGTGCTAGCCAAGTTGGGTACCGAATAGAGTTTAAGAGGAGAATCACATGATCAGACTTAGACCTAGAAGATGCCACCCTGGTGGGGAGGAGAGACGATGGGGTGGAAAGAGGAGAGGGCGATACTGAGGCAAGGGGAGCAGTGGAGGCGTTGGGCAGTCTAGGCAAGACAAGGGGTGAGCAAGAGCCGGCCTCGTGGGAGGCCGTACTGGAGGAGGATTAACTACAGAAGCACAGTGGCCCCCATCCGTGGGTAGCAGCCCCTAGTGGATGCTTGAAACCACGGCGCATACCAAGCCCTCCACGTGCTGTTTCTCCTAGAAGTACATACTTATGATAATGTTTAACTCACAAACTAAGCATTGTGAGAGATTAAAAACAACTAATAACAACGGAAAAATTATAACAATGTATAGCAAGAAAAGTCATTTAAAACTTGGACTTTTTCTATTTCTGGAATGTTTCCATTTAATCTTTTCAGCTCTCAGCGAATGATGAGTAACTGAAACCACGGACAGGGGGCGCTGCCGAGTCTAAGAGCCAGGAGGAGCCCCACACCACGACAGGGAAGCTTTCTGTTAGTGACACAAGTGTTTTTTTTCTTCTGAATTCTGTGCAGGCAGCTTTCTGGCTTGGGTGACGAGTGACAGATGGCAGTGCTCACGGGATTTCTCCAGGCTGGACTTTCTTAGAAATCGCTAAGATTTTACTGTGGGGCGGGAGGAGGAGGAGGAAGGGAGAAAGCAGGGGAGGATACAACGGGCAGGGTGGCCTGCCCCTGAGCAGTAGTCAAGAGTGGGGCTCTGTGTCAGGTTTCATGGGCTTCCTGGGGCTAGACAGAGGTCCCTGGTGACTGAAAGCCCTTGCTGTAGCATCTGACCACCGGCAGATCTGGACTCCCAGAGACCCAGACTCTTCACCTGACGTCAGGAACAGCACCCGGGGTGGGTAGCGTCCACTTCTCTGGCTTCCATTGTCCCAGCAGGGGGAGAGGACCTTGGTTGGCCTGGCAGAACCTTTCGAAAGCTGGTGCCAGAGATCTGGGCAGGATCACTAGGCTGGCTCGACAGAGTCCTGGGGAGCGTGGAGGAAAGACAAACACACACTCAGTTGCTGCTTAACTCCACGACCGATGAAAGCATTACAGACACCCCGAAAATGGTACCTAACCTTGCAGGGTGAGGAATTTTCACAAAATGAACACACACGCGGAGTCGACACTCGCCAAGAGACAGAACATCATCCGCACCCCCAGAAACATCATCTGCAACCAGCAGACTTAGAAATACTACAGGCAGTCAGATAGGGCTGGGCTCTCAAAGGAGAAGGGCAGAGTGTAGGGGACCTTGCAAATGGGGAGACAGGCATCTCCCTAAGGGCCAGACCTCAAGAGCAAAGAATAAACAAATTCAGCCACACACTTCCCTAGGGATGGGCTTTGGGGATTGATATTCTGAATAGGTAGCAATCACCCTGAAAAGGCCAAAAAAGCCATTAACCCAACCCTGTAGAGGAGGTTGCTCTGTATTGGTGCCTGCTCGCTGCAGGCCTCACTTCCCCCCATTTGATCCTTATTTAATCAACTTCATCTGAGCAGTCATGCTTGTGACTTTATTGGTTAATCATAGTTTTGTCCCATTCCATGTCCACCGTGTGAGTTCCTATCTTGTCCACCTTGGACCCACCACATCTCACGGTTCTGCTTTATAAAAATCCCTAGAAAAGGCAGGTTACTTGGCAACCCCCTCTGGTCCCCTTTTGTCCTTCTCTAGGACAGGAGCTTTCTTTCCCCCAACAAATGTATTCTGCTCCTAACCTCCCTTGTTCTTAAAATTCATTCATTGAATTTAGAGAACATGAACTCATCCCAGATGTCTTTCGGGCAGCGAGTTTCCGCTGTATCACTCTGCTGCTCCTGCCACCCTCCACCTCCTTAAAGGATCTCCACCATCCCGACTTCGAACATCACCCCATGGCCTCTGCCTGCTCTTGGGCTTCGTGGGCTGGAGTGGTGCTCCCTTGCCTTATGGCCGTCTCGTTACCTAACATACGGCAGGGAGTCACACGCACCGTGTCTGCTTTACACCAGTTGCGCACCCTCACTGATGTGTGGTGCATTCAGCTGCAAGTATTAACTTAGGCCCACTGTCAGTGGACACGGGAGGAGTGCCTAGCTTGGGGTTAGGACCAGAGTTACAGCCACGAACATTTTAGAACACGCACATTGGGGTACATCTATGTGCATCCCCATGTGGCGTATGCCTGGGGTTGCGGGCGGATACACCTTAGTAGATACAGCAAGAAGTTTTCCAAAGAGCCTGCACCATTCATGCTCCCATCAGTGGGGCTGGCTCTAGTGCTCAGGGCACCTGTCATTTTCATTCCAGCCATTCGGGCAGCTGTGGAGTGGTATCATATTGTGGTTGCACTGTGCATTGCACCAAGGACTGATGAGATCAAGATCCTTTTCGGGGCCTTATGAGATGGCTCAGCGGTCTAAAATACCTGCTTAGGCAAGCTTAGGCAACCGCAGGGAGCACAGTTCGGTCTCCGGCACCATGTGCTTCACCAGCCCCACCCCAAGGCAGGCTGAGCAGCCCTGATTAAAAAAAAAAAAAAGATCCTTTTCATCTGTGGTACTGGCTGCTTGGTTATCCTTACTGGGAAAGAGGCTGTTGCTGTTGTTGTCTGGGCAGATTGACTGTTTTTTCTTTTTTAATTAATTATTTATTTATTTATTTTTTATGGCCAGCTCAGCCTGCCCTGGGGGAGAGGCTGACACAGCGTGTGGTGCCAGGGATCGAACTGTGGTCCCTGCTGCCACCTAAGCTTTCCTAAGCAGGCACTTTAGACCACTGAGCCATCCTGCCAGCCCCTGGGCAGATTGACTGTTGACTGAGCAGGCACAGAGAAACCCTCTCTCTGATGGAGCAGGCTTAACAGAGCTGAGAGGAAGACCTTGCCTTATCACATAACCTCCTCGGAGGCTGCCGGCCATTCTGTGGAATGGGAACTGTGTTGGTTTTGGAGGGCAAACGGTCTGACCTCGGATCTGGTTCTGCCTCTGACTATGACCCTAGGCAGTGGCTATGCATCTTCAGCCTCACTTCTTCCACCTGCAAGATGAATATAATCATTTCTACCTCAAAGAGATCTCAGCAAATTACAGTATATGAATTACTTTACATATCAGTACTCAGGAAGCAGGGGATGGGCTTATATTCATTCAATGGAATCCTGTAAAGATGTTTGAAATTATGGTACAGAAGAAATAGGTATTGATTACATTAAGTGTGTTTATGATATATTGTTAAAGGACTAAAGATAGGTAGCAAAACAGTATGTTTGACATGATCTTTGTATGTAATTGATGAGAAAGAACTAGAAGCAAAAACATCTACATGTTAATCATGGTTGTCTTTAGGTACCAAGGCTCAAAGTGATTTTAGTTTTCTCCTCTGTGTTTTTCTCAATATTCTTAAATTAAGAGAATAATGACGTGATTGAGTGCTAGAACTGGGCTTCTTGGGTGGCAGTGTTGGGAAGGAGAGACTAGAGGGTGCGGGGTGCTCAGAAGTGGACTAATGCCTTCCTTTGGGGGGAGGTTCCTGCTCTCACAGAGCTGGCTCTGTTCCCACGAGAGCAGGTCACTGTGTAGCAAATGCAGCCCTGTTGTTTGCTGTCTCTGGCATGTACCTGCTTCTACTCAGGCTACGAGGAGCAGCATGAGGAGATGCTAATTCCCGGCTCTCAGCTCTCCCAGCCTCCAGAAGTACAGACCTACACAAACATCTCTCCTTTATAAATCACCCAGTATTAGATATCCTGTCCTAGCAACAGACAATGGGCTGAGACCATCCCAAAGAAAAATGGAATGACGCTCTATTGGAGGAATAACCTTGGAAACAGTTCTCCTATGGATCTATCAACACTGGGATATTTCTTTTCTGCAATAATATTGGTAGCTAATATTTATTGAGTGATTCTATGTACCAGGGTCTCTGTACTAAATAATTTACACATTGAATCATTCAGAGAAACAAGGTTCAGAGAGAAAGCAAGTGATTTTTCCCAGGATGACACAGCCAGTGTAAGGCTCAGTGAGGACTTAAGTCCGAGTTCCTCCCACTTTGTCACTGCCCTGTATCTAGTTGGCCATGGCATGGGGCCTCCATGGTGACGGGGTGGCCCCGGCACCAGCCCCGGCACCTTCCTCCTCAGGGATTGTGCAGGTTTAACCATTTGCTGGGGGAAATTCAGGACCAGCTCCTACTATAACCAGCAGGGCCTAGACCTCATTTATCTTAAACCCAAAGGTGCCTATCAATGCTGCTTCCCAAATGAGGACACCTGGTCAACCCAGCTGCCAGAACCTCAGGGTTGCTGCCTCCTGTCTCATGAAAACCCAGCATGGTTCTGAAAACAATCGGGAGAGAGGTAGAGGGAAGACAGCAGGTCTGAGGCCTCCCCTTTCCTACTCACTACTTCTTCCCTCTAGATCCTATTGTGAGGACAAAATTGGATTTTTGATACAGAATTGGATTTGTGCATTAGATGCACAAAGATTCTTTGTTTCCTTTTTAATTAAACATACTCCCGGGGCACTGTGTTTAGATTTTATTTGTCTCCACCACTAAAGATGAACGGAAAAGCCTGCATAGCCTTCTTTAGCAATAAGCCCTGTAATAGAGGCCTCTGCATCCCCTTCAGGAGAGGGACAAGACCACAAGGTCCCCTGTAAAGGTCTGGAGAGCTTCACACACCCCTGGAGTATTGGGCTCCACTTAACCTCATGGCGCATTCTCTTGGTGGAGAGAAATGGAATTATTCTTCTGAGCATTTTCCTCCAAAATCAATGTTTTGAAACTTAATGACAGGAAAGCAAAACATCCTTTAAGGCTCCTGATCTGATGTGAAGCTGCAGAAGTCAATGCCAACTGGAGTCTTTCAGCTGTTTGACAAATGAGCTGCTCTTGAAGCATTTCCCAGCAACAGTTGCTCAGGTGGCCTTCCTGACAGTCCTGGAGGGTCTGCAGCTACTTTCATTCTGGAGATGAGGACTGAGAGACCACACAATTCATACACACCTCTGTAGCTAAGGGAGGAACAAGGCCTGGATTCATGCTCAGGTTGTCTGACTCCGGGGCCTAAGGCCCTGGCTGCTCTGCTCTGTCGTCCCTTGGAGGTCCCAGGAAGCAGTAGTCACTGGGAGTAAGTGCTGGCTGCTGACTGTGTAGAGTGGGTTGGGACAGAATCTCACCTTAGGGAGATTTCTCTGTAAATTATGCCTCCTGGTGCTCCTGCTCTGCTCCACTGTAACCTGTGCCCACAAACTCTGGCCTTGGCCATGTGATGTGCTCTGGCCCACAGGGCCGCAGTGAGTGTCCTGGGTCCTGACACACACTTGTGTGCTAAGGCTCATCTTCTTGGAATGTTCTCTCTTGGAGTCCTGAGCTACCAGGCAAAAATTTTGGTGGCTGCTATTGGAGAAGCTTCACGGAGAGTGAAAATGAGAGCAAGAAATGTTAAACCTAAGCATCCAGTTTTCCCAGCGGTCACCAAAGCATGCAAGACGGACCATTTTGGATAGTGGGGTCTGATGGCCACCACCTAAACAGAAAAAACACGCCACTGAGCCCAGCTATGGTATAGAGTTGTGAGAATTGCGGTGTGAAGCCACTAAGTTTTGAGGTGCCTTGTTATACAGATAAATGTTAACCTAAAAATGGCACCAGAAACCAGGCCTGCCAATAAACTAAATGGAAATTATCTTGTTCGAGTACTTTAAACAATGCTTTGGCTTTCTTCTTTGTATTTAAACTAGCTTTTTAAAAATTATGAAGTTTGGCTGGGACCTAGGTCGATGACAAATGCGATGTGTTTTCTCCTTCAGGACCCCTAAGTGTTCTCTGAGAGTCAATGAGGAAATGGGTGCAACCCCCAGAATGAGGCCGGTCCACAGTGGGAAGCCTTAGTCTGAATTAAAATCAAAGGCAAATGCAGGGTACCCGGGGCATGCTTTTTCTTTAAGGAAACCCTTCTCATCCTCCGAGCTGAGGGGCACCTCCCTGTATGGAGCTGAGGTGACCAAGCAGGAGTGGTTGGCTCTAGATCCCCTAATGAAGATCCATGCCCGAAATCTGGCCAAAGAGGCCAGATCACATTCCAGCAAGGTAAGTGGTCATCAGAGCTGATGGCATTCTGCTCTTGCTTTCTGTGCCATGTAGAATTTCTTTCCCCCAAATGCCTGACATTTCTAGGATTCTTTTTTCCAGGGCAGGGGATTAAATTCAGGGCTTTCATACTGAGGGTATGATCCCACTCTCTTCTTTTTGTCATTGTTTTTGATTCTTTATTGGGACAGAGTCTGGCTACATTGCCCAGGCTGGGTTCAGAGGTGTGATCCTCTTGCTTCAGCCTCCGGTGATTACACTTATGCACTTCCATGCTCTACCAGTACTTTTAAAAAAGCATCCAGCACTACTTACCCCCAGTGACACCAGATGTGTTTCTGACAATTGCTTTCTTTTGTAGAATCAGGCTCTTTATGGCAGAGGGAATGCAGGACCTCAGGTAGAGGGTGAAAGCTGCCATGCTGTCCTTAAATGGGCTTCAGGGAATCTGGGGGATGGAGGAGAGAGCACAGGTAGGAAGGCACAGCTGCACACCAGGTGCACTCAGCAGCAGGTGTCACCTCTGGGGCTGTCTGGGGCTGGCTTGTTTGGAGCAAGTTTTCCTGCTGGGCTGGTCTGAGTTTCTGGTAGGAAATTCCTAACGTTGGAGACTCGGTCTCTGCCTTTACCCTGACTTGGTATGTCCGGGCTTCCTCTCTGAGGCCCTTCTGGTCCTCAAAAGCAGCTTGGCTTCTGGGGCCCTGCCGGTTCTTGGTACAATGAATTTGTTTCGCCCAGAGCCACAGTGACCTAATATTCTACTGGACCCTGCACTCCTTTCCCTCTGCAGTGCTCAAAAGCGAGGACACACACTAGACTTCTTCCCCACGCTCTGCAGCTTGGATTTCAACCCAAGCATGTAGCACAGCCAAAAGCACTTCTGAGGAAGGGAACAAATGAATGAGTTTCATTTTCCATCAGAAACTAAAGAATAAGCTGATTACCTGGGTACGTGTGGCTTTCTGGTATTTACAGTTAGGCTCCTAGACGGTAGGAACTTTGTGTCTTTTTTTTTTTAATGTCTTTAGTACAGGGGCTGCAGAGTCTCACTACACAGACTGGACTCTTAGCAGTTCTCCTGTTTTCAGCTTCCCAAGCACTGGGATTATAGATGCGTCCCACTAAGCCATCTCAATTGCAGTCTCAGCAGGTCCTTGGAGTGGGGCTGCCTGGCACACTGGAGGCTGAACCTAGTCCTTGCCTAAGCCGGCACTTTAACCTGCTGAGCTGCCTGGCTGGCCCTGTGTGTTTCTCTTTTAGGTTCCTTCTACCATTCTAGGCATGGTAACTTATATAGACCCTTGGTAAGTATATAGGTAGCAAAAATTTAATGTGCTTTTATTTACTTATTTTTGTCTTTTTGAAACAGGGTCTCACTATGCAGTTCAGGCTGGCCTTGAGCTCACTTTTTGTAGCCCAGGCTGGTCCCGAACTCACACTGATCCTCTTGCCTCAGCCTCCCAAGTGCTGGAATTACAGTTGTGTGCCACCACGCCCAGTTTAATGTGCTTTTAAAGTCATTGCCAAATGCTTTAAAAATCATTTTTTAAAACAGAGATGGTCTCAAAGCTGAATGATGTCTGGAAAGGACTCCTGTGAGTTGACTTCTTACATGGTTCCAGTGTGTCAGCAAAATACGCCCTACAAAGCTTCATTGTGGTGGCCTCCATGGCATGGTTTATGCCATTTTTATCCAGCTAGACCCAGGGCCTTGTATAGTAATACAAAAGTAAGATTTGAGTGTTTGTTGAAATACTGGCTGACTATAAAATAGACAGGGCCAGGGATATAGCTCAGCAGCACAGCACCTGCCTGGCAAGTGCAAGGCTCTGAGTTTGATTCTTAGTACCAAAATGAAAAAAGGTGCCAAAAACATAGACAAAAATATGATTCTAGGGGCTGCTTTCATAGTGAGGGTTCTGGGTAAGCTTCATTTTCTACAATCCTTTCTATCTAAAGAGAAGTACACATTGAGATTCTCAGCCACTAATTTGTGTTTTCAACTCTAATCTTGAGGACAGAAAATGCTATAAGCCCGAGGGCCATTTTAACGAAGAATTTGACATTGCATAAAATCTCCAACAATCAAAACAAAAAGAAAATTGCCCTGGAACAGGGAGAGGTATAGTTAAAACAGTCATGAGTGCTTTAGTAGCTGCAGGAACAAAGAAGACGCAGAGAGAACAGTCAGTCCTGCTGGCTGGGGCAAGGTGCCCAAGGGGCCGGGTGAGGTTGGATTCCTACTCCAGTGGCCGCTAGCAGCTGCCTTGGCAGGTTAGCCATGCTCCTCTGCCAGTCTGGAAGGGGTCTGGCTCTTTGGCCCAGCAGCTGAGTCACCAGCTAAGGCCCTAGAGGAATGCGAGTCCCGGAGCCACTCAGAGGACTTAGCCCTTCTTCCCAGGACTCAGCATTGGCCAGAGATGCATTCCATAACCAGGGCCAGGGCTAGAGCTTCCAAACTGTGCATGCTTTGTATGCAGAGGAAGAAATGGAGCTCACAGAAACCCACTGAGAAGAGCCCCCCACAGGTACCTGTTGACCCCTCCCACACCCCATTATGACTCTATGAAACTGCAGTGCAAGGGGCTGCTGTTTGGCAAATAATAGCCTGAAGATTGTAGTGCATTTTTTTTCTCAATTCATTATTGCTTCAATATAAATGCAAGCGAATTTTGCAGTGCTTACTTTCATTTTTCTTCTGGAATTAAATAAGTTTAGCTAGAAACTTGAACTTGAAATGCATGCTGGGAGGGGCATCATGCCCACATGGGAAGAAAAAAGGCTCAGAGCCCCTGCTTTATAGGTGTCCTTCTTTTTTTTTTTTTTTTTTGTCTTTTTGAGACAGGGTCTCGCTATGCAGTTGAGGCTGGCCTTGAGCTCACTTTTGTATCCTAGGCTGGTCTCGAACTCGCACCAATCCTCCTGCCTCAGCCTCCCGAGTGCTGGGATTACAGGCATGTGCCACCACGCCCGGCTATATAGGTGTCCTTTTTGAAGGCCAGGGTCCACAGAGGGTGGAGTACATGCTAATTGGCTCCTATCAAAGAAAACCCTCCATTTACCAACCAGAGAACATCCATTCATAATGAATGACAGCAACTTTTGCCACATACAGCTACCCACTGTGTGCCAGGGACAAGCTAGGGCCTTTACTCACACCTTCTCTTGGTTGTCCTTTACTACACTACACCCCAAAAGGCATTGTTAATCCCATTATAGATAAGAAGACATAACTAGTGAGTAGAGCTAATTCCAAAAGAGGTGTAATTTTAGGCTTGCTTTGATAATATTTACCATCAATATCTATGTACCTATATATTTAATCTATCCTATCCATCT